>APFE030671047.1:0-49351 GCA_000404065.3 Pinus taeda | reverse complement strand
GTCATATTATTCAAACACATCTAGCAAGCTTTCTTCTTTAACTTTTATAGCAACACCAAACTCAGCCTCAACACTTCTTCTCAATCATCAAGTCTTGTTTTACAACTTTTCCATTCATGAACAGTAGTATCTACAAGGCTTAAGTCATGATCTTTTATTCTTTCTTCAAGGTCTTCTTTGTCGCATTATTCCCTCCCTCTCAACTAGGGAGATATACACTTTCTTTAATCCAATATCCCTCTCAATTTAGGGAGATCAACAAATTCATTCTTATAGGTTATTTATCATAACATCAAAGAAAATTCAACCTTTCAAAGATTTAGTTCTACCAGAACATCATTCTTTCCCATGGAAACAATGTCATATAGTTATAATCATTCTTACAACTCCCTTTATTCATCATGCTCATCATTATTATCAAATATTCTTCAATTTTGAACATCTTCAACATTTTGAGGATTATGTACCTGCAAATATTCAACAAGTACAACCAATTAAAAATATACAGAAGCTTGAAGTCAACTATATCAAATCATGTCAAAAAAATTAAGCTTTAGACATCAAATACCTAAACCAATTAGGTTCATAGTCAACAATGGTTACACCTTTTATATTATGGACTTCAACAACTTATTAGGGTTTTTGTCTCAAACCCTAGATTAGATCATTGAGACTTAAAGATTGAGATATCAGTAACTAAATAAAGTTAGAATCCAATCATAGCATTTTATATCTTCAAAATTATGCCCTATAACTTGTTGATAGTTTTGGACCCACCAACATTCAGGGGGTCTCCCTGGTATGAAGTCCCAATTAGACCTCAAACCATTTGGTGTAAGAGCCCCATCTGGAATAAGGCCTTGTTGCTGAACCAATGGGGTTTAATGATGTGCCTTAGCTGCAATAACGCATAGAGTGGTGCGGTTGTCACTTTGGTGAACAAGTGTATGACTCTACAGAGGGCTAATTGCAATGTATGAAAGATTCTAAAACATGAGGGGAAAATGAGCGAGCCAATTATAAGCCTATAATAGCACATAGCTTGAAAGGAACACATAAGCAGAAAGACATTGCAAGTTAGCCTATGAAATAGTTCACATGTTAACCTTGATGGAATTAAACAACAACACACATTCAAAAATATTAATACTAATGCAAACAAAATAGTTCATAAGTGTTAACGTAAGTGAAATAACAAATATTGCAAGCATAAAAAGAATAATCATATATATTCAAAACATACACATGAAAATGTATCGACTTAGAGATTTTATTAAACTGAAAGTTCCAAGCATATATACCATTGACGAACCACTAGCCCTAATAGTGGAACATGAAGTCTACACCTAATCCTCCAAATAAAGATACTCCCTCTATGCTATGGAGAAGCCAATGCTCTCAACAAAATCCCAAGCTCCTGATTCTAAGCCTAAGCCTAATCCTAGCCAAAAGCTTGTCTCCCCAAAATACCTTTACATGAGTTATGAGGGTATATTTATAACAAAAGGGGTGACTATTCACTTCCCCTTACGACTCTTGGACTTACCTCATGACTCTTCATCTTCTTTACAAATTGACTCTTCAACTTCATTATAACATGACTCTTCACATTACACAATTGACACTTGGAATTTCACTTACAAATTAATTACACGAGAATATTATAATACACTCATACCCATATAAGGAAAAATTGGGTAGAGTCAAATAGATAACCTAATAAGAAAAAAGTAAAGCTTGAGTTTGGGGAAACTCCAACTCAACAACTTTGACTTGTAGATTCTTGGTCACATGCTGGTGCCAAGATTTGTATTGTGCGATGACTTCCCCAAACTATTTGATGGGATCAGGCTGATAGCAAACTCTAACCTCCATGGCATCTGAGTACACCGATTTGGAACCAATTTGATTTCCTTCTTTAGCAGGAGCCTCATAGTATTGATTTGGATAGGCCCACCAAAGTACTTCTACATGTTATGTCTATTTACTTCAAGATCTTCCTTGGTAGCAATCTGTCTAAACTGCTCCAAGTATTCTTCAACCTCCTTCCTGACTTGATTCCTACGTTTGGCTTTAGTAAGTGAGCCAACTAATGGGATCTTGTGCGATTTCACCAAGAAATCCATACTATTGTATAATCGTGCATATGAGGCCTGAATATTAGCGATGAATGAGGTGAGTTGTTTGTTTCTCTAAATGATCATGTACACTACCACTTTCTCCAACTCTGTTTGTTGCCTTGTTTTCTTCACCAATTTGGGCGATGCCCCTTTGTATTGCATTGACCATTCATGCATGGTAGTGATGGCTACATCAAAAACCTTAATAGCTTTGGAATTATCCTTACACTTCTATTGTATGCCGTACAAGTGGACAACTACTTATGCAAAGTGACAAGTTCTTCGTACAAGCTCTGCATAATTTCTCCCAATGCTGATATTTCACCGAGTATGGATGCCTTAAATTCTTCCAAATAAACTTGCATGGGAGTTTTGTTTTGAACCTTTGCTCAGAGTTGTTTAACTTATTTCCTTGTAGCATGCAAGTTATTTTCCAACTATTTGTTCTTGACCATCAGATAGTCTATGTTTGACTTTGTATCACATGTGAAGGCCAAGTTGGATGAGACAATGGCACCTAGATTTCTTGTGGTGTTTGTCATAATTACCTTTTCTTCGATGAATGTAGGAGATGCAAGGTCATCTGGAAAAAGTTTCATCCTCACTTATACAATATTTTTCTGAAGTTCATCATAAGTCAGATTGTACGTGTCCATAACCAGACCATCATCAAGAGGAGAAATTTCCTCTTCCTCTCTTGGAGCTTTCTCTACTACTGGAGGATGGGGAGAATGAATGGTGACCTACTGTGTACTTGGCATCAGATCAACATCTTGGTTATGTAGCTCTAGTTCCACCTCCATGTCTTGAATCTTGATTAACTCCTCAATCTCTTGAGCGAGCTCCTTGTCCTGCATCTATTTTCTCTCCTCCTCTAGCTATTAGTTCTGGCCTTGTTCTTCAGCTTGTCTTCGTGCAACTTATTCTTCCTATACTCTTTTCCTTTATTCTTGTTCCTACTTCTGAATTTCTTCCTACAATCTCTTCTACTCTCATTCTTCCCTCTACTTATGTTCTTCTTCTTACATCCTTTGTTTCCTCTTATTCTTTGTTATTGTGGCCACTTTAAGTATGACTGGATCTACTTTCATCTATCGGCTTCACTCTCCTCCTAGACTGTGCACAAATTTGCTCTTGACCTTATCACATTCTCAGTTGTGCCTTTCCATTGGTAATGCCTCTAGAGTGACTTATTTCTTCAAAGTAACCTGTGATGTTCTAGTGAACATGACTGGTTTGCGGGACTTGGAGGCATTATAAAAATTCTTCCATGCTTCCTCTTCAGGTCTATGAAAGGTCTCTCTTAGTCACTGATAATGAATCCTCACAAAATGGTCTTTGCAAGCATTCCTTGGACCATACAGATTGAATTCTAGACAAACAAATGCAAATTTCTCTATTGCCTTGCCTTCAGTGTCTGCAACTTTCAGATTCTTGATTTTGTACAATCTGATCTACATAGGAAGAGCGGGCCAAGGTGTTTTCTTCTTCCTGTGAAAAGATGATGACAACCCTGTGGAGAGATGGTATGCAACTTCTTGTATGACTAATTTATTAGTGGCATACATTGGTAAAATATGCAGATACTTCTCTCCACTGAGCACTTTAAGGAAAGTGCCATATAGTGAGGCAAACCAATCTACTATCTTCGACACTGCTTTCATTTCCGCACATGACATACAAGATGGCTCTTCCTCAAAGATCAACTTGTACAATAGAATGAGGAAGTGATCACTTAACTTTTCCATTACTCCTCTATAGCTACACTCTGAAAGCAGTTTGCAGTAGATGTGCATGACAGGCTCTCGTGGTGTCTAGGTCCAATTCATGTAAAGGAATTCATTGTGAGTGTAGATTGCATCTAGTAGATAAGCATACATGTAAAATATAGATTTCTTTCCCTTGGGAGGAATGAGGGCATTATCTACATGGATCCTTAGTTGTTGAGCCAACAAATGTGAACAATTTAATTTTCTTCATTCTTTCATAACCTGGTTCAGCAAGAATTCCCACCCTTCATGAAAGTTCTCAGTGTCTGCTAGCAATGGATTCTCTAACATAGAACTATCAAGAACCGGTAGGCCCTCCTGAGATATTTTGTCTTGTAGGTGTTGGTGGGCGTTTGAAGAAACTTTGTTGGCTCTTTCACCCAACTTTTTGACAATGTCCTTCGTGCTCAAGTAGCTAGTGGCAACATAAGAGTAAGAATTCATGAGCGATTTCGACTCTGGAAAATGACACATGAGATGATAATCTAGTTACATAAAATAAGCAAGCCTTTGTCTGCTAATATTGTTCAGTGTCATAGTCTTTGGATCTATATGAGACAATATCCAGCTGATGATGTCTACACATGGGAAATCCAGGTACCTGCATGCAACCTTATGTAACCCTGACCTTTGGACGTTGATATACAATAGCTAGCCTTCAAGGTTTGCTTTGAAGCTTCTTACCGAGAATGCTTCATTCACTTTCTACCATGTGATATATGATTCCTTTTCTATAAACAATTGAGTATCTGAGTAAACTGACAAGTTCATTGACATACTCTCAACTGCCTCTTCGGTGCTGATTTCTGTGGTATCCTTTGAAGGAGATCTCTTTGGAGCCATGATGATAGTGACTGATTATGAGAATTTCTCAACAAATGCAATACCTGTAGGAGGAAAATGTATTCATGGAAAAGACAAATTACCTTAAGAAAATTGACTCTCAAAGTAAGATCACACCAACAACCATTAGATTGATAAGGAAAATTCTGAAATTCTTGAGGTGAAGGAGGGGGATTGGATGCTTGAACTACACATTGCGTAATCTCAACAATGAAGGGAGCAACTTGGGGCTAGAGATTGCGCAATGTATAGTCTCAACCTCGATAGACTGAGGCGGAGGCTACGCATTGTGAAATCTCAATGGCCAAGGGACATTCTTGATCCATGGAACTATGCAATGTACAATTGGGATAACTAGGTACTGCACATTGCACAGTCTCAAAGGCTAAGCATCAATCTTGAGCCTTTGTCTTGTGCAATGCCCAACTAGATAATGTAACTGTTGGCCAAGGGAAGGGAAAATTTGTTTAGAAAGAGTGTGGGAAACTAGCAGATCCGAGTGATGGTGCAAGTTAAATTGAAAATATGACTAAGGATAGATGGACTAATGCAAATAAAGTGTAGAAGATCAACATGCAAAAGTAAAAATAACATTCATGGAGAGTCACCGAAACGATGACCACTAAATGAGAAAAACAAGAAAACTGATGTGACACTTCTAAAAGTGAACAATGGAACGAACCAACACTTGTACAAGCTAATATAAGTTAAAAAACCAAAAAATATGAAAATAAAAAAGCAAAACAACACCCATAGAAGCGAAACGATAAAAAGCGATAGAAGACGACAAAAGAAAAACTCACCCAGAAAAGAGTTGCAAACTCCACCGAAGGCTCCTTGATCTCCTTGGGAATGCTAGAGATCTAAGACCAAATATACAAATGAGATCTAGGTACATCTATTTTATATATTTAGGCCAGTTAGGGTTTATGACATGCATGCCTAAAATCAAGGAAAAAATGAAACTTGGTGGAAAGTTCCAAAAAAAGTAAGTGTGCCACCTTCGGGAAACTAATTAATGTCTCTTATTTTCTAGGGAAGTTTTTTTCTTTTCTTCTTTTTGATTTTTTAGGAAACTGGGAATGCACACTACCAAGAAGGATTTCACAATTTCTAAGGATTGGGAAACTTCTTGACTCAGTGCATTGCGCAGTTTCTGAGCTGAAGAGATGCTCTTTGTAGTTTATAGGCTCAAGGCTGGGCTGCCATTTAGGATTGCGTAGTTTTTGAGCTCAAGGAGGACCTTCCATTCTAGATTGCACAATTCCAATCATCAAGGTTTGTCTACCTTCCAAGATTATGCAATTTATGGAGGCAAGCCCAACAATGCTACAAGGTCAATTTAGAAGCTTGCTTGTGATTGCTAAGGTTCATATTGGGGTCAAAACAAAGAATCACAAGCACAACATGAAAAGATAAATCTTAATCACAACATGAATATTTGACAAAAATGAAATATAAGCTCTTGTGGATAGAAGGAAGGCTCCAAAATCAAAGCATGGGCAAAATTTTGGAGGGTGGTTGTAGCAGTTACAACAGAACTTTATGTCAAATTCTACTAGGGTTTTGTCACAAACCCTAGATTTCATTAATCAAATTAGCATACAAGAATAATTCTTAAACAATCTTCTACTAAGGTTTTATCATAAACTCTAGATAGAAACATCAAACCCCAAAATTTTTGACCAAACTAGGGTTTCAATCATGCAAAAACTCATACACCCAGGTTTTCATTTAACTATTATAAGGGTTTTGTCATAAACCCTAAATCACCAAACCTTAAAATCTATGGTTTTATCATATACTTTTAAACATAAGCAAAAAAGCTTAAAAAGGTTAGGTTTTAACAAACCATAACCATCAAGAGAGTAATATTTCATTACAGGTTCTAAACTTTGTCAACAAACCCTAAGTAGACTAGGGTTTAATCATTAGAATACCCTAAGCATCAAAAGGCTAGGGTTTTATAGTGAACCCTAAAGATTAGGGTTTCACCAAAGAAACATGATATAGTGTGATAAGGGTACATTCAATCTAAAGATTAATCACCCAAACAATAATCCTTATGACTCAAAATCCTAGACATAAAAGAGTTAGTAATATAAAACAAATTTCAAAATGACTATGCCTTGTAATGTGAATAAGATTTACTATAAATATTTATACATAACTTGAGTTACTCCTTTTACAAACCTGGTAAGTTTTCCTTAATGAAGGGCTCCCTCTGAAATTTGATAGCATCTTCATTGTTTATTTCCTTATTTGCCAACTTGTGTTTTATAGGTTTGGTTTACCAAGTCATTGTTCCTAATATATGCCTACAATATTTCTTGGAAATCACAACCAAAATATGCAAGTACAAGTGTGATGATCATCTAGAATTTTTCATTAGAGTGAGTTTCTAGGGAATTGAGCTACAAAATCTAGACATCCATTAATTTCATTATTGCCAAGAATCGTCATATATCATGGACTATCCTAGAAAATTGTGAGATAGGGTTTCTAAGAGAGACTATCATATGTATTATTCCTAGATACTAATAATCTTTAATGAGGATTTTCCATTCCTAGAGACATACTAGCAACTAACTCTAGAAAATAAGAAAGTTATACATACCTCAAAACTTACATACCTTTGAAGGATAGATGTTTCATAGAGCTTATTTTCTCTTCTTGCAAACTACATACACATTTTTTAGATGATTAAAAACATAAAGAGAAATAAAAATACTTACTTGATGAAGGCTTTGAGATGGTCCTCAAATGTTGGATATCCTTTTCTAAACTGTAGTAGAGGCTGCTAAAGATATTCTATTTTTGACTTCTCCTTATACTGACATAGATCATTGTAGACCTTTATTTGTTTCAATGAGTCATCAATTTCAATGTTGGTTGATTCTAGGTCAACTTCTATGTCATCATCTAGACTTGGAAACTATATGTAGATGCACAATTTTTCATTCTATGTCACAGTAGTCTCGACTTCCCTTCTCAATAAATGTATACAAGTCTCTTTTTAGTGAAGAATGTAATCCTTATGGTGGCTTCTAAACATGCTTATAAGAATGAATTTATAAAACTTGGTCCTTTGTATATATGTGTGTGTGTGTGTGCCTAGGTCTTTTATTTCATAGGAGTCTCAACTCCTTCATATATTATAGTGACTGTGTCAAAGTAGAACTTGATATATTTTCTTGTTGACTATTTAGGACTTCTTCTAGTCCACAATGAGACTATTTGAACTTGGATCCAGTCACCCAGAAATTGTGCACAAACTTCTAGACTTTAAGATCTCTGAAATTAGAGAATTCAAATTACCGAGATATCACAAATTTTGAGGATGATTTTAGACCTTGACTTATAGCCTACTGGACTTTGATTTCCTTATGAAAGTGATCGACCAATAGACTGTTGAACTAAACTTCCAGACTCCTGAAACATAGTTTTAATACTCTTCAAAATCCTTTGCTCTTCCTTGCTCAGGCTCGCAACCTAGTCATTGTGGCAAGGACTAATAGAATGTGCCCAGAAATGTGTAAAATGAATTTGATTTTCTTTTGGATGGATCGACCTTGAAAGGTAGGTATGAATCTCTTGTTCTTCCAACCAATATCAATCTTCCATCTGCCCTTTTTTCATCACTGACCTTAGCTGTGATACCATGCTGAGAAATCTAGGGCAACTTAGTTAGGGAATTTAAATTATATTTATCTTTAACTTTGATAGGTGATTATGATATTCTCATTAAATTCTTCTTTTTCTTGTTATTGTTATCTCTTAGATCATCAAACAACTACCAAAACATGAAAAAAAATAGACACCAAATATAGGTACTCAACCAGGGAAAAACCCCTATAAAGGGGAAAACCCAGTCAAACTCTTCCACTAGTAGATTCAGATCAAATTGAGACAACCATAACAAAAACAAATGATCTCCTTTTCTCAACCAAGTCAACCTCTCAAGTGCCAATTTGGTTCTTCAACAAAAATCTCAGTATGTCCTGTAACTTCGTGAATCTATGTCCTACAACCTCATGGTTCCATGTCCTGCAACATCGTGGATCTATCACAAATATTCCCGACCCTGTAATTTCATGTAGAATCTTCCTTTATGATGAAACATTCTTTAAGATATGACACTCGCATTCCTTTTATTCTTTAATAACTTAGATCTTAGTTTGATTTTCCTTTGGACAAGATAAGATCTTCTAATATTTCACACTTTATTTCTACTTCATAGCTTCATATTGAATCACATATGTGTCACCTTTAATTGTGAGTGCACTTGTATATATAGTAGTTCAAGTCTACAATATGAGGCCGACTTGAAGGAGTAGGGTAGATAGACATTTAGGAGAGAGAGTTGACTTGGTGGAGGAGTCTTTTTGACACAATTTTTTTTCTTCTTCTTTGATTTAAGGTTCCCATGAAATATCTTTTATGTTATTCCTTTGACGTTGACACAATACAAAAAATCTTAGAGCACTCAATGAGTGCTTTGACTTATTGACCATTGACCCAAGCATGAAAACCATGCTTTAATAAGTCAAATTCTTTTATAATAAAAAAATATTTTTTATTTCTTTAGAAAAATACAATCATGAAGACCTATGCTAGTTACATTCTTCAACAGGGGCAAACTTGGCCCATTAGAATGAAACTTAAAAAAAAATATAAAATTGACACATAGTGGAGGTAGACTTGATCCATTGTAATAAAAACTTAAAAATCAACTAACAAATTGACACATAGTGGAGTCAGGTTGCTAGATGAGCATTGAAACAACCCCTATAGTGAAAAAAAAGGTTAAAAAGGAATGGTAAATAAATAAAAATGGAAAATAAGACAAAAAAAATAACAAAATAAAAATAAACAATTAAAAATATTAAAAAAATAATAAATAGTGGGAAAAAATAAGACAAAAAAAAAGTATTTAAAATGACCCAAAAAAGAAAGGAGTTGTATTTAAAGAGACTTTTTGGAAGCTTTTCCTGTGGGTTTTTCTGGTCAAAATCCGGTAGCAATTTATTGAAATCGCAAGTTTGATAGCTAATTTATGCACAATCAAAGTGTCCCAGGGGTTTTGAATCCAAAAAAACCATTTTAAATAATAGGAATCAATATTTAACCTCAATTTTTTCCGCCGGATTCCGTCACCGGAATCTCCAAAAAGTCGCACTAAAGACAACTCCAAAAAGAAAAAGACAAAAGACATTTAAAAATAAATAACTAGCAATTTCCCCTAAAGGTGCAAGGATACATTGAAGGAATAGAAGATTTGGGAAGATCATCTGGACAACCCACTAGTGAACTAATGAACTAATGAATGGATCTCACTGGTTGGGGTGAAGAGTGTTTCCCATGCCAACCCCACATATTAATCAGGAAGAACGTAAACCATATCATACTTGTTGGTGAAACTTATCATATCTATGTTGAAACTAAGATTACGAGATTGAGATATTTATGTTTCTCATTTCTTTAATTGGGTAAAGTTTATTATAATTTTGTGATTAAATAGGCTAAATGAAATGGTTATTGTTTACATTTTATCAATATCAATTAAGTAATAGAATTAGGTGATATGATATGATTTTCTAATAAAATATTATTTTTATGAAAAAGGTAAAATTTTATGGTGGTTGGTAAAGAGTAAAAAGAAAATTAGATGATCTAATATGCTTATTTTAATAAATATTTACTTTTATTAAATGAGTAAACTTTTATTCATATTAAATTTAATGGTAATTTATAAAAAATAACAAAAACCTATTTTCTTAAATTTAAAAAATCATTTTTAAACTAATAACAATAATTTTAAATTCTATTTCAAAATATAAAAATATTTTAAATAATCATTAATATCTACCAAATACATAACTTATTAATCTAAAAAAATCAAAAATAAAAAATCAAAACTCAAAATTACTTGATCCTTTTTCCACGTTTATCTAACTATATATATATAAGTGTTCGCTAATCATCAAGATAAATACGCTAAAATATAAGTGTTCGCTAATCATCAAGATAAATACGCTAAAATAATCCTTCCCAAAATAGTTTACTTTTAATTCATGCATTAACCATATATTTACATGAATCTTAACCCATTTAAGAAAAATAAAAAGTAAAATTTCCTCTATGGTTGTATAGTTTGCTGTTTAGGATTAGCTACAATTATTACTTAAAAATTCCAAATATATACTCAAATAATACGCTTAACAAAGCGTTCGCATCTTTTTCGGAATCCATAGAATAAACCAATTTCTACGTGATACAAAAATATCACTGAAAAATCATGGCAGCACGTTTAATAGATAAATTATTAAAGGATATAACTGCAAGTGAATCTAAGTTGACTATAATGAATATAAACAATTATAAATTAACACTAATCAAATCAAATTATTTATATAGAGATGTTTTCTCCTCAAGCATAGAATATAGAATATGTAAAACCTAAATTATATATCTATATTCAAAAATTTAGGAATAATTTATTTATTTATTTATATTTTCAAAACAATTTATCATATAAATAATATTAATTCAACATTTATAGTAAGGTTTAATCTAATCAAATCATCAAAGAACAATTAATTCTAAGTTAATTTCTTTAAAGAAAAAAGGGGTTGGACACTGAAATGAACGAAAGTGCTATAAATTTCGGCATGCACTCCACATGGTTGTGATTGTCATGAAAGGGACACAACATTGGAATAAACAATAATTATATAAGCTTCCACATGCACTCCATGTGGTTGCTTCTATCATGAAAGGATCCAAGTAATTAGAGACATGCATGTACGTACTATAAACAACAACACTACTTTTATTTTAATGGCGGTGCTTTCATCATGGGCTCTTTAGCTTGGTATTGTTTCCACGCACATTGCATTTGAATGGTCAATGTTGTAGGAGAAATTTATATTTCTATCAATTACACGCTTGCTCCCAAGCATTGCCTCCATACTGCCTAATATGATTGCCTCACCACCCTCTCATTGATGCACTCCAAAATGACAGAGAGAAACAACACTTAGCCCAGCTAGAGTTCTATTCTATTGAAGCTCTGTCACACCTTCTGTCATAGGTCTTAGGGTCAAATCTCTCGGGGCTCATGTAAGCATAGGTACCCACATATGTATTGCAGGGATCCAATGTCTGAGACAAAATTCTTCTCACCCTAAAATCTTCAAATTTTACTTCCTGCTTCCTGTTTATCAACAGATTGGAGGGCTTTATGTCTCCATGCACAAATTTGTGATGGTGAAGATATCTCAAGCCGTTAGAGACCAAACAATCAATCATTTCTTAGGCCAATTCACTTTAGCATTTTTATAATTGTTAAACTGTTACGGGGAAAAAACAACCTAAGTACACTAAACTCAAATAGAGTGGGATGTTTAGATACATTGACACCACCTAATCCATATTGTTTTATTCAAGAATTTGTTATTTTATCAACACTTCTTCTTGCTAAAGATCTTATCTAGATCAAGTTGAACTTACTACTGAACCTAGATTAGGTCAAATGATTGGTTAGAATTAAGAATTTCTTGTAATCATACTAAAGCATCCATGATAAAAGAACCCCTATTCATGTTTAAAATGAATTATGACTTCAACCAAAGCTCAATTTCCTATTGTTCTTTGTTTTCTAAAGGGTTATGCTTCTAGTCTTATACTTGTAGAAGGGAATCAATGCAATTTCTTATATAATTTGTCTTTTTAAAGCTCATAAAATGTTTGAAAGCAACTAAAGAATGAAGTTAGAATGGAGATCAATAAATAAGATATAGATGAAATAGAAGGGAAAATACAATAACCACTACCATATGATTATGTGGAAAAATATAAAAGGTTGGTATTGGAAAATGCCTTGTACTTCAAGGGTACATGGAAAAGGGAATTTGACAACAAAATAAGGCACTTTTAATTTCTTAATGGTGAAACTATGTAAGTGCCCATGATGACTACGAAAAATAAACAATTTATTAAGAGAGTTAGCAACTGCCAACTACGTCCAAGGATAAATGTTATTTTCCATGTATTTCTTCTTGCCCAATAAGAAGAACTACTACTCAATCTTGAGAAAACTATTGATCTTAATTTTTGTGAGAATCATCTATCCCAAGGACATGAAGTTGAAGTTAGATCTTTTCATCTACCTCACTTCAAGATTTCCTTTTCTTTTGAGGCACAAAAAACTATGATGAGGTCACTCCACATTTCAATTTTTTTTCACTAGTCATTTGTGGAAGTCAATGAAAAGGGCAATGAAGTTGTGGTTGTTACTGTCAGTGCTTTTGGTCAATGTTTCTTGTGTAAGAACTTGTACACGTTGCCCTCGCTTCCATAGCCAAGATCCTACACTTCTCTAGACACATATGTACTTTACGGAGGCAAAGGAAGTCAGTAAAGATGAGTCTGTTGGCATGCAGGGATGGGGATATTCATCTGTGGATTTCTGTGACCCAACATTTTGTTCATTAAATCAATGAATGAATTCTTATGGTTGGATCAAATTGATGAGACTCAAGGTGAAATAGTAGGTGAAAGGGCCCAAAGAAAAATTGGACCAACTGAAGTTGGAGGAGGAAGGTGCTTAAATGGCTAATGAAGGTGAACCCGTTAAAGAAGTGCATAATCGCTGAAGCTCCTGATGAAGCCACTGCCATTGAAACAACAAAACGAAGAAGAAAGGGGTGAGGTATATGTAGGAGCAACTTGCTTGCGATAACTTCCACATGTCAAATTTTAACGAGATGGAGGAGGACAAAAATGAAGCAAAGGGATTCATTGGGTTGAATAGTATTTACCCAATCAACTCCCTAAAGGGAATACCTTCCGTGTAAAAAAATAAAACATAAGATTAAAATATAAAAGAAATTTAAAAATTAAAACTACCCAAAAAAAATACATAAAAAAACAAAAAAAACATTCAAGCATAATTAAAAAAGAAGAACAAGAAAACTCTATAAAGTGAAAAAATTATAATATAATTTTTTTCCTTATCAAAAAAATAAAAAATATGGTTAAAAAATATAACTAAAAAAAATTAACAAAAAAAGCAAAACAAAATTTTTAAAAATTAAATAATGAAAAAATCAACTGAAAATAAATAAATAATAATAATAAAATTAAAAAACAATTAAAAACATAACAATTTTTTTAAGAATTATTATTATGTTTTTGTCTTGCCTCGACTGTAGCCCTTTGACATCGAGGTGGGGGCTTGTTGAATCAATCGATGTTATGTGGGTGGCTTGTCGATTCAGGGAATCGATGAACTGGCAACACATTAGTGTGTGGGTGGCTTTTCATGAATTGATAAGCCCCTGCCCAAATGCCTTACTGGCAGTGGCTCGCTCCAACCACTTTTTCGGTTGCTCTTTGAAACTAGGGCAAATTCTTAGTTGGCCCTTTGGTGTTGGGGTGGCCAACTAAGCCTTTGCCTTGGTGCGAAAGGGCCACCAACAGGGTGGATGGAGCAGTGACAGGGTGGCTAGAGCGTGCGTAGCTCCAACCTTCCTGTCGGTGGCCCTTTAGCATCGGGTGGATCTCTAAGCACCTGCCTCGATGTTAAAGCGCCACTAGGAGAGTAGTTGGAGTGGCTGCCACCACTCAAGCTGCCCTACTCATGATCCTTTATCGTCGAGAGGGGCAACCACTTAAAATACATTTTTTAAAATTTTATTATTATCGTTATAATGTTAATATTTTTGTATTTTGTATTTGTTTTTATGTATATTTTTATTAAAAAATATTCATATGTTTTTTTTTTTTTTTTTTTTCATATATTTTTAAATTTTTGTTATCTATTATTTTGTTAAAAAATTTGCATAATATATATTTTTATTTTATTATATATATATATATTATATATATATATTATATATATATATATTTATATATATATTATATATATAATATATATATATATATATATATTTATATTTAATTAATTAATTAATTATTATTATTATTTTTTTTAATTTTCTTAGTTATGTTTTATTTTTATTTTTTCAATTTGTTTTGCCGATTGTTTATTTGTCAATTTGTTTATTTTAATTGTTATATATAATTATATAATATATATATATATTATTTTGTTTATATGTTATTTTTATTTATTTATTTATTTTATATAATATAATGACTATTTATTATATTATAAGAGTTGGTTTTCATGGCCAGAACTATTTATGGTCATTGGTTATTTCCGTTGCTTCAAAATTCCAGGTACAAAATTTCATCGCCTCCCTACTCCGCCTCCAAACCAACAAACTTTCTATCCACTCAAGCTTGTAACCATTCAAAATTGTGGTCCATGAGCTTCGACCTTTCATCCTTTTCCCACTCCATAAGCTCTAACCTTTTGACAGTGAGGTCATATATTCCCATCAACATTTTAAACAACATCTCCACCGATTTTTTCCAAGCGCCCAGTTCCCCTTCTAGACCTTGGCTCTTGATTTCATCCATAACAACTGACCAGTTAATGAACCACCAAATTTAACATTATTTGCACTCTTTGATGATGACAATCCTTGAGAAAAATCATTAATTCTAGCCTCAAGCGAGAACTCCAATCATCCTCCACAGCCTTACAAAATATCTTTGCATAGAGGAATTTCTCTAGGAAATTAATATTCATTGCTTTTGAGGAATTCAGATGGATCCTCAACATAATGTGAAGGGTCTAATTCTCATTATTACACGACCTTCCTCCTGGTCAATTTTACCAACTATTATCTCCTCCATGCAGGGAATGTAACGTGGAGTGTTCACTCCAACCACACATCAATCCATTCAAGAGTACAGAGCTAGGGAAATGGAAATCCCCTTGACATTTCTCATTTAATTCCTTTCTTTTTATTTCCACAGGATTCATTTGAAGCGACCACCATAATTGATGCATTAACTCCATTTTGATTTCACAGAATTAGGACCATAACCCTTACTCCATACTGTGTCTCAATAATTCTTACTCAAGTTGTGAGCCTACCTTAGCAAACTTATTTGCCTCACCATTTAAATGTCTCAAAATACGTTGAAAGCAAATTTATTCAAATTTTAAACATTGCAAGGAGATCTTGTGGACAATTGAGGGGAGGCTAGAGTTGTTACATAATATCGCTTTGGTGATTTGTCTAATAACGACCATTGAGTATCCCAAAACCTTGATTTTCTTTATCCACTTGCTTATGGTGATGTCCAATCCTTTCCATAGTGCCCATAATTCATCTTGGTTGTTTGTTGCTATTCCTTTACCCTAAGTGAAGTTATAAGAAAATTGTTCTTCGGGGTTATATATTGTGCCTCTCACTCCAGCTGGCCCCTCCCCATCCACCCACCCCTCTTTTTTTCAAACTTTTGTTTTAAATGTTTTTGATTTTTGTTTTTTTTTGCTTTTTAATTCTTATTTTTTTTTGTTGTTTTTTAATTTTGTTATTTTTTAAACAATTTTGTTAATTTTTTTTTTTTTATTATTATTATTATTATTATAAATTTCTCTTTTAAAGTTGTTTTAATTTTTTTAAACATATACTTTGTTTTTTTTGTTATTTTTATTTAAAACTTTAGGTGAGTTATCATTTTTGAAAAAAATAACTTCAAATATTATTATCTTTGGACATAAAATTCATAAAAAGTTCATAGAATTGCTATTTTTCTAACTTGTTTTTATGTTCAATTTTTTCCATAAAAATCCTTTAATTGACATGTCATTTTTAGCAAAAAGTCCCAAAATGTGTATTTTCTTATTTATTTCTATATGCAAAATGTGTAATTTTTTGTCAAGTGTTTAAAATTATTATTTTTTTAATGACAATTATTTACGTGTATTGAATGAAGTATTAATTAACAATACATAAATATTTAAAAATATCATAAACTTCAAAATATTACTTTTATTATTTTTTAAACTTTGCAAAAAAATAGAAAAATTCATTGCAAAAAAACGTGACAAAGAAAAAAAAAAAAAAATACAAACTTGAATAACCCCTAAAAGACAAACATCTCAGGAATAAAAGAAGAAGAAGAAGAAGAAGAAGAAGAAGAAGACAACTTAAAAAATGGTTAAATAACCAACATTAAAAAAAATGTTCATACTTAAGACAGAAGAAAATTTAAAGTGTCGAAAATATGCAAAACAAAAACTTGGTTGATGTTGCATCAATGTTTTTCAAAATCAACTTGAAAATTTAAAATGTAAAAAATAAGCCCCCCCTGAAAAAAAAGATTGATGCTACATCAACACTTTTCAAAATGGACATGAAAATCACTAATATTTTCAAAAAATGTCCATAATTAATTCATAAGAAAAGTTAAAGTGTCAAAAATATGCTCCAAAGAAAAAGGTTGATGCTACATCAACACTTCTCAAAATCAACATGAAAATCATGATTTTTTATGACCTCTAAAAAAATGAGAATTCAGTATGGTTCTTCTTAAGTTAGTAACTTTGTTCACTGCTGCTTAATGAAAAATTGTCTTTCATTCTCTAAACTCTCACTTTTACTTGCATCGCATATTTATTACAAAAATCACCATCATTCATAAGAATGTTTGCTTTTTTATTCATTGTTATCTACAAAGATGTAGTCTACTACCTATCCATGTGCATTTGTTCCCTTTTCAACCTATTAGCACTCAGAATGTACCTCAAGGCTGAGCAAAGGCAATTCCAAGCCACAGATCAAGCTTTCGATCTGGCATCTAGCCCTACCAGACCAGAGAGGGCTCTCCCTTTGCCAACAAGATGTGGCTGCAGTAAATGAAATTTTAGGCTAGCTATGGAGTACGGGGATTTGTTTAAAAGGTTTTGGGTTGAAATAGCAAGAGAAAGGCCAATTGGGCTATGGAGTCAATGCCAATTTATGTCAGTAAACTTGGCGCAAATTAAGTGCCATGTTTAGCTAGATGGAAGATTGCAAATGTGAGAAGAATAGAGGGGAGAAAGCCTGCTGCCTTGTAGGCATCAAACAGGGGATGGATCTCCAGTAGTAGTGTTAGATGAAAGAGAAACACGAGGTTGCTCAATAGAGCATCTAGCAAAGGATGAATTCTACAAAGATAACCATTACATCTAATAGCAAAATCATCATGAAAGGAGCATCATAGGGGATGGATTCCTAACACATCTCTTAGATAATGCTGTAACAAGGTAGAGAAAACAAAATATCTAAGTGAATTACAGGAAAAACATACTGAACAGCAACCATTGTGATGGATCCCAGGTCCAAAGGGAAAAAACTGCTTTATTAAAATGATATTCAGGAAAACTTTACATAGTGCCAAGCAGCCTCTCTCTGCTGCAAAAATCGAACCTCCATCTTTTAAAAATAATCCTATATATACTAAATTACAAATCTATTTTTATTTCCTCAACATAGGAAATAAAAAATAAAAAATAAAAATAAAAAATAAAATCCTATCATAAAACTCTATTACAAACTAATTTTCAACTAAAATCCCAAACTATCTCGAGAACCATGAGAAATAGTTTTTGAAAACCCAAATTATGTGAAGGTTTTCCAAGTGGATTAATATTACTATATCTACTCCTTCAGGTGTGGAACTATATTCCAAAAAATCTTCCTCTTGACTGCCACCTTGCACCTGCCTGCATGAATTTTGGAGTTGTTTAATCGATCTGCGGTTCTTGTCCCTCCTTGGATGTTCTTTGACTTCCTTTTGTAATGATATTACTTTTATTTGCTCGCCTTCTAGTGTTAACTTGTTTCAATGATGAATATAGTTGTTCTGCTCTCATAATAATATTTTCTAGAATTCCTTCACATCGAGCTGTTTCAAATGCAAGACTTTATCGACAAGCCCCATCTATCAATTTCCAAGTTGGTTTTGTCTTCTCATTAATTTTTCCAGTTCCCATTGCTTTATATAAAATATCTCTTGCATTCAGTGACACATCTAAGAGGCCATGCAAATAAGTAGATATGATGCCTATGCAACCAATGACATCAAGTTCCTCTATCATGCTTGCAACAATGCATGTTTTCCTTTGTATTTCTGTTCCTCGATAGGTTTCATTTATCAATACAAGGCTTCTATTTGTAGCTTCACAAAGTATTGATCACATTTCATACATTTCCATTTGGAACAAGATTTTTCCATCGGCTAGGCTGTCATATGAACCCATATGAAGCAGGATGGAATCAAAGGTTGGGATAGTAGCGATTTCTGCAGGAAGCATCAATCCACAAATGCCGAGCAATGCTGTTGAAGCAATGGATCTAAGTAAATTAGACTTTCCACCACCATTTGGACCAGCAAGAAGAAACAGTGACCACATTTGAATTGTATTTTGAAAACAAATTTTATAAGATCAACAAACGTTCTAGCGCAGTTCAACAAACCTTGTTTAATAATCATTAATAAAACAACTAGTTTGCTGTCGATTTGCTGAAGGTGTCATTGTTGGACATCTAGAACATTTAACAGTTGTACTCTACCACCATTTCACCTTCTAGATCCCCTAGAATGGCTTCCAGATTGATCTTTGCCATATTAATATCCATCACCAGTGCTTGGCTCACTACTAGTTGCATTAAAGACCTTCTGCTCAATTCTGGGTACCTTCAGAACTTTGTTTTATAGGATGGCCCTACGCATAGCGCCAAAGGGCTACGCACAACGCCATATTCCAGAAACACAACGCCACATCCAGGAGCACAACTCTACACTCCAGATAGGTTTGATTTCGATTTTCACTATGTCGAACCCTTGTCATGAAACTTACCCTGTTGTGTTGCCTCAAGAACTTTGAGATAGTATGGATGATACTAATTTGTAAGCAGAAGAAATGGGAACCGTCCCTTCGCTCTATCTTGATTAACAATAATACCTTTGAATTCCTTTCCATTCCTTGCAATAAATTCAACCATATTTTCTACTACACGCTCTAAAAATGATGGTGGCTCCAATATTGGTGAACTTTCTCTATGAGCTTGATTTCCTGAAGTTTGAACTGACTCTCTGTTATTTCTCTCCAATTCATGTGAAGGTGAAGCATGAATTCCTAAACTATCACCAGAAGGATGTTTAGAACCCTCTAAAACAGATGGCTAGTCTATGATAGAAGTATCATGCTCTAGAGCCGCATCTAGTTTAGTGCTACAAATATCATTTTGAAGGTCCTTTCCTTTTGAAGATTCAACTATCTCTAAAGCCATACTGCTATCTGCACTACAAGTAGTGTTATCAAACAAACAATATTGGATGGAGGATGCCCCCTGTTTTTAATCTACAGAGACTTCAGCCATTCCTTCATCTTCATCATCTCCAGTACCACAGATTGATCCAAGAAGATAGAGGCCCTCACCTTGAACAATGCCCTTCTTGACATGTTTCTTATCAACTTTGTTATCAGGATCCAAAAGCTCAGGATGATCAACTAGGAACCTGAAGTATATATGGAGATGGTGATCAGGCATTAGGAACCCAAAAATGGGATTACTTCCTTGATTCACCCTCAGAACAATTTCTGACTGCCCTCCATGCTCACTGACAAACTTTGTAGTTCTAGCCATTATGTGATGTGTTTTCTCCATAGGTGGTTGCACAATATTTACTCATGATTCATCAGTAGGATTAAGGCCTTGAGCTTCCCATTGAAAATCATTTCTTGATTGAAAACATTACTGCTATAAAGATTCCAGATTGATCCTTTTGTTTTCATAAGATCATCAACAAAAATATAATTATGACTGAAGAATTCTTGTAGGTGCTTTTCTTTAATGTTCTCTAACACTTAGTGAAATTGCCATACTTCTTTATTTATTTTTTTTACTATGTACAAGGGTGCAATGAGTTGGAGTGAAATTCTGATAACAATGATATTTTGATTAAATAGGACCATTTCATATTCCCCTTAATTTCAATTTGGCCAGATGCTGGGAAAGCATCAGTTCTAGTTCCATCATTTGGACCAAAACACTAATGGTTGCCTACTGCAATATTTTCAACATATGAACATACTGATGCCATAATAGAAACCTCTAAATTTGCAACTTTTATTTTGTTCTAGTATTATGAATTTCATGGAAGAATTATTCTTAGGGTTTCAATAAGCATAGAACCATCTCACCAAAAGCTTTTAAAAATATCCATGTCTTCCTCACAGCCATGCACTCTGCAAAGTGATTACTCGCAGAAAGAACCCTAATGAAAAGATCTATCAGACCCACTGGCAAAGGAGGAGCTTTTCATTTATTTGACATGTCAAGTATTCTTTGAGTTGAAAAGCTTGGAAGAGATGTAAGTAAGGGTGAAAACAAACAATGAATGAACATCTATAAATCTTCAAGTAATTCCTCTCTAGGACCATGAGACCAATAGCTATAAATCAACCTTTCACCAACGATATCACTGGCAACAATGTATGGTGCCCTCTCCATAGGACATCTCTTTCAATCAAAGAAGATAAATGAGCTCGCCATATGTTGAGATGAGGATTAGAAACATGGAAATAGACCTCAAAGACTATGTTCTCTTCTTCTCTATCAAAATCCAGCCATAAGACTAGCCACTGACCTCTCTTAGCTTTCCTCTGGATCATTCAATACTTGAACTGCTGCATGGGAGGCCTTTGAGTCAACCATTCATTTGGTCATATCTTCTGATATGGGAGCCTGTTTTTGGAGTGTGATATACCATTGGAAAGGTCTTTCCAAGATGCTTCTGATGGACACACTTATGACATGTTTTTCCCTAAATATCATGTGCAAAACATCTAACAAAAACAAACATAGTAAGAGCTCATGTTGATCCTTGGTGACAGGCTGTGAAGACTGGAACTAACACAACCTCCGTGTCATCTTTTATAATTTGTTGATGAAATTTTCTACTTTCTTCCTCTTCATGCTTCATATATGTGATCTTTATGCAATCTTCCTCATTCTTTGGACTAACTAGCCATTCCTCTATTATTCTCAATTTTACATTTTTCCCTTCATGAAATTTTATAGTGATTGTCCACCTTCATGATCTACATGTCCTACACATGCACACAGTTGATTATTTTTAAAAATGTGAGGCTATTTAGCCTCTACTGATGCTCATGGCATCATCTATTATTCTGGACTTTTCACAAAGTCCATGAGACTCTCAGATAGTTTCTCCTCAACACCTTCCTCATGCTCTTCTCCAAGGAGTATTCCTTACTCTGGTTCATAGTAGTTAACTCTCTCTTCCTCTTCACACTCAACTTCTTTGATTTATCCATTTTTCAATTGAGCATTCAACAGGTGCATCATCTTCCTGCCATATAGATGCCTCAAAAGGTCATTGGACCGTCTTCTTTAGACTCCATCCGTCTAGCCTTCATACATTTATTGTAGCAACATGCTTATTACACTAAGCCTCTCTTTCAACTCAACCATTTCTTTGTCAAAACCCTCTCGACTCATTCTCTTCCTCATGCCATTTTGCACTTGAACCTTTGCAATGATTATTAATAGTAATCTTCCTTTCTCCTTTATGATCTTCCTATGGCTTTACACTGTGAGCTATAATCAAGCCTTGGAAACCGGTCTTCTCCATTAGCCAGTTACCCAATACCTCACCAAGGTTCTTCCTTAGCTCAACCTTTTGGTATTCTTCTGGTTCTCTCCTATAGAAACTCCTAAGCACTCCTCACTCTTTTAGGCTTTTGCACCTAAACTCTTGAGAATGTATCTTGTCCTCTTCTTTTCCAACTTTAGTTGGAACTTGTTAAGATTAAATGCAACGATCTTGTTTCACCCAAGAACATCACCAGTTCTTTGTTACAAATCCCTTGGCTGTAATCATTTCCACCATGCCTTCTTCCACTACTACTACCTATATGTCACGCATAAATACACATCCTTTCTTATCCACACAATATCTTATCTACTTCAAGATCTTGTCCTACTCTGATACCACAATGATAATAGAGTGAGGCAATGGAAGCTATGCCACATTGATAGCACAAATAACTCAATTCATAAAAACGATCAAACCGTATTTTATTAAAGGCCGAGAACCTTCCTTGGTTTATGAAAAATGATTACAATCTTATTTATACTTAAGAAGGAAAGATTTGGAGTTCCCAAGAGGTGGTTTATCTCCTTCTCTTTTAGAGGAAAGCAAAAAGTCCTCTTGATTTATCTAGAACTTATCATTATGTTTTTTCTAAAAAAAATTGTTTCTAGTTTTTTTGTTTTTATTTTTTATTTTTGAAATCCTTTTAGAAAAGTACATATTTTATTATGATGCTCCTGCATAAAGAAGAAATTAGGTAGACATGAGAAAGGGAGGAGATACAATTTGAACTCCATTATTTGCAATGGAAACAATAGGGAGAAATGAAAACAAGTCTAATGTGAGACCATATCTAGGAGCCTGTAACTAAAACCTTCCATGAAAAGTCTAGATTCTCCGGAGACATGAATGCCACTGATAAAAGACAACATACAATATGGGTGGTGGATGCCTCTCCCAGAGTTAATAAATCTATGGTATAGCTATCATGTTGGAGGTCGACATTTCTGAAAGCCAATGAAAACTTTCTAACCATGACGTCATCACCAACAACAGAAACCCCATTGGGAAAATCACAAAAAAAATGTTGTTTAAAATATAATTATAAATATTATTCCAAAGTAATTATGGACTTATATGATTTTGATTTGAGTTTTTCTAATACAATAATGGTCATAGAAATTTTAATGGTGATAATTTAATATAAGTAATTTATTTTCTAAAATTAAATATGACAAATAATAAAATTTAACCATATTTTTTTAATTAAATAGATAATATTTATTTATTATTTTCCAATTAACTCATTTTTATCATCTCTTTTAAGTCAATTTTCCAATATTTGTAACTTATTTTCGTTCACTTTCCTCCCCCATAATAACATTTCCCTTAATGATGCAAGTAAAGTTTTATGTGAATTTGTTTGAAAAAAAGTTTTGTGACAATGTTACTGGGTTGAATATTTGGTCATCTTAAATAGAGATTACATGCATTGAAATTAAGAGTTCCTTGGGTCAAAGTATTTACTAGCATTTGCACCTAATGTTGCAAAGGAAACGCCATAAGGCATAGAGTGTGGAGGAATATTGAAATGTGAATGGGCATTTTTGAAAGCAAGGGTTGATGATAATGAGTTTCAATTGAGGAAGCCATGCCTAAAACCCTATTCGGGGGTTAAAGTGGCTATAAAATGGAATAAAAATAGTCATAAATAGCCATTGAAGTTGTTTAAACACCTTTGTATTTGGATAAAGATTGCATAGTTGAAGATGAAGGTAAACAAATGAATCCATGCAAACAACAATTGGGTATCCATATCGATTTGGATAGGGTTATTTAAGAAATCATTATTTAAACAAAAAATTTAATTAATATCAAGATATATTTAAAATATGTATTATATTCATTAAAATAAATTGATTTTGTTAAAAAAATATGTTAAAACCCATTGATAATGAATTGGTTGTAAAGACATAAACTATCAAAATGGTATTTGATCTTGAAACATCCTTTTTCAAGTTTCAGTTGGAAAATACAAGTAGTAAATTGTATCAGAAGAGGTTAGAGAAGAAATACAATATTCTGAAGAACATTGTGGTTGTCATTCCATATTTGAAGTTGCATCGAAATTTGTTGGAGGCATCGAAGACCTGAAGAAGAAGTAATGAACCTACAAAATGTATATTTTGTTAGGATTTGTAATATGTAAATTAAATGTGGAAATTTATTTGTAATATTTTGCATGTGAGTTGTGTTAAAATGAAATTGGAATGAATGGAAATGAAGTTACCTTTGCCATGGGAATTTGAATATTGTTAGTCATAGATGCATGGTGAATGATGGCATACTGAACACTATTGGAGATTTATGCATAATTAGAGATGCATATTTCTTGATTGCCATTCTTCTCGTATTTTTCACATTTTGTCACATTGATGAATGTGGTTTATGCGTTGAAGGGAAGATTTTATTTGTAGTAATAATTGTATAGTTGGACGAAGGTGATATACTGGTACTGCTGGATTTGGTACATCAATGCTTATGTTTGCAAGTTTTAGGTAGGTATGAGGTGTTTCCTCATATGTGATGTTGGTTTTGATTTTCTTAGAGGATCCATGTCAATTAGCTAGGGTTAATCTAATAAAGTTAAAAATAAATATTTGTCTACCTTTTTATAATGTAAAAAAATATTAAGATTAAAAAAAAATCAAATCCAATTAACATCCAATAGTAAATTGTTAAGCTCTCCTTCTCACTCTTAAATTTTCTAAGTCAATCTTAAAATGCTCAACTTAATGTGTTGGTGAAATGAAGGTTTAAAATGTTGATCATGAGATTTAAAATAGTAATAATAATCCCCAAAAAGAATATCAACATATGGTCATAGGAATTTTCAAATATTCTTAAGAACGTCAAGATGTTCCCAAGAACACCTACATGTTGTTATATGAGAGCCTTAGTCGCAATTTAAGGGATGCATATGCTTGAGAATTAGGCCTAAGAAAGCATGTGGATTTTGGGAGAATACAAGTAAAGCCTTAAGTAAATGTGAAAATATGTTCTTGAACCTCATATTGCACCTGGCTCCCTCCCTCAACACACAACTTTATCATGATACAATTGCTTTCAAAATTATAACAAAGTTCCTTGTTCCATCGCGACTATTGATAAGAGTAGTTTTTATCTATAAAATGATATATAAGTGACTAAATTTATAATTATTATGTTTAATTAAAACATTGAAATTTAAAATTATATTTTATAAATTATAATTACACAAATGACTAATATATACAATTAATGTTATTTAAATTTAATTATTTTCAATAAATTCTAATTACCAAATATCTAATAATGTACACTTTAAAGAGAGAAAATGCTATTTAAATTAATGTATTCTTAAATATGTTGTTATAGATTAAATTTAATTTTAAATTATTTTGTAGATAACATATTACTCATATATCATTAATATAATTAAAAAATTAAATTATTTTTTAAAAATTAAGAAACCAAATTTAATATTAAAAGAAGTATTTCTCTTTAATATTCTAAAAATTAAAACAAAATCTTATATATAAAATATTCAATGCTGGTAGCATGCGCTCCGTGGAATGGTATATATATATATATATATATATATATATATATATATATATATATATATATATATATATATATATATATAATGCTTGCAGCAGGCACTTTGTGGATGTCATGTCCCTCCCTTATTACATTACTGTATTAATGATAAATAGACGTATATAAGAAAATAATAAGAAAGTGAAACTTAATCTGGGTAACCTGGTAATTTAAAAATAACATTAATTACAAGGTTTATGGACAGAGGTCACATTTAACTATATTTTTTCATCCACTTATATTTTTTTTGCATACGTTATATTGTTTTCTGGGCCACATCTTAACCTGTGCTTTATGGTACACACAATCTTATGCACAGTATACTGTAATTAATACCGTGACCTGTCCTATGCGGTGAATATTAACTCATTCATTGCGTGTTTAACCATGGACCGTTTGATTTGGTATTTGTCAAACTCTTCAGCTTTGCCATGGCTTCATGGCACGAGCAGGTCATCCCTCCATAGCTAGATGCCTCGGGATTCCTACTCCCATTGACGGAGGAGAGCTTAGATCTCGGATCCAAGGGCTACAAACTATTTAGCGGTAATACACATTCTTGGTTGCTAGGTTGTGGTTCATTTGGTTCCTAAGCTTTTGACGCTTGTTCGGGCTTTGCTCATCCTTCCTCTATCGAGTTCTTTGAGTAAGATGGATACTCTATCATTGAATATCAACCATGAAGTTCTGGGTTGTCCCTCGAATGGCAAGTTGTCGGAATCCTTCTAGTAACAACTCTGAGCTCGTAATTTCATTTGGTTTGATGCTTATGTTAAATACAAATTTTCTACATACTAATTGTTTACTATATACTGTATACAGGAATGGTGGTTTCAGGCTCGAGATTTCCCAACTATTCTCCCACGCAGATTCGGTTCAGGCCAACAGATTTCGGTGCGCTCAGGCTCTCCGGGTA
Organism: Pinus taeda; assembly: GCA_000404065.3. Taxonomy (NCBI): domain Eukaryota; kingdom Viridiplantae; phylum Streptophyta; class Pinopsida; order Pinales; family Pinaceae; genus Pinus; species Pinus taeda. Next base: position 22,532 of record APFE030671047.1, on the reverse strand, counting down.
AGCTTCAGCTGAAGTGTTTTGTGCTTGGGTCATATGTAGGGTATTGCATCCAAAGAGTTCTTGAGTTCCGCATTAACTGAAATTAAGGGTTCTATCTGCCAGGTTGTGTTTTGCTACTCAGAGGGGTAGCACCCCCCTTGTGCCTATTGATATCTCATCGAGGGCTTCCTTGCAGACCTGCTTACCAGGTTGCGCCTCTCTTTGATTCCGGCAGGGGCTACCTGATTTTTGGATTATTTATTTTGTTGTTCTGATGTTAACTCTAGCCGAGGGCCTTGTAATTTTACAAAGTAATAATATGTACCTTGATTTTCTTATCGAAGGGCATGATATGTGGCTACAGCCATGACGGGCTTTTCTTTTAAGGTTATGTTGTACTGTTTCTTGGAATACCTTTCTGTGTATGCTATCTTGTTTCCCTATTAAATGTGACTTTGGAAGCTAGTCATATATAGTTCTTTTTGCAGATTTACTGTTATTATACATTTGAGTTTCTTTATGTCATCCTGTTAACATGATATATTTTATGAAAGTTCATTTTCGGAAAATATGCACAAGTCTGCTTTGATTACCTTGAATTTTTGGCTTGTTCAGTATTTTCTTTGGTTCTGCAAGTATGTATTGTCTTAGAAATATTTAATGAAATCCTTCGCTGAAGAATTTGTATACAGATAAGTCACTATATTGTCTTTGCTTATCACAATGATTTTATTGTTTTTGAAGATTATTCACTTCATTGCTCTGTGCGTTTTCACGTTAAAAAAATTGAGGTTAGGGTTCATTATTTATGAATAGAGCTTCCTGGATCCTTCTATTTTCCTCTTTTAGCATGCGGCTATAGTATATGATTTCTCTCACTGTGGGTTTCAACTCCCCTTATTTTATTTCAACCAACTTTGGTTGCTTTAACATGTAAAATAAAAACATAGTATGGTTCTCCCATGCGGATTCAGTTTAGGCCAACAGATTTTGGTGCGCTTAAGCTCTCCGGGTAAGCTTCGGTTGAAGTGTTTTGTGCTTGGGGTCATATGTAGGGTATTGCATCCAAAGAGTTCTTGAGTTCTGCATCAACTGAAATTAAGGGTGCTATCTGCAAGTTGTGTTTTGCTACTCAGAGGGATAGCACCCCTCCCTTGTGCCTATTGATATCTCATCGAGGGCTTCCTTGCAGACCTGCTTACCAGGTTGCGCCTCCCTTTGATTTCGGCAAGGGCTACGTGATTTCAGGACTATCTTGTTGTTCTGATGTTTTGCAAAGCAATCTACATTTTCTTTAACATTTTACATAGAAAAGGTAGCTGCTCTACAACAAGCGTGGGGAAGATGTCCATGATTATTAAATAAAATGAGGTCAATATTCAATGTCATTGAATAATATTCTTAGTGTTCGTTAACATGTAAAATAAAAACATAGTAGAGTATGAAGGCCATAAATCCTGTTGGTTGTCTAACCGAGCCTCGATGAAGATTGGAGATTCAAATAAATAAATGTATCTCATAAAAGCCTCATGCAAATAATGTTAATGATTGAGAACATGACAAGCTTGGTGTCATTTATAACAAACAAGATTATGGGTTTGCAACTCTTCTAAGAAAAACAGCCTCAAACTTGGAGAACTCAGAAAGAAATAAAACTTAAAATTAACTGTATCATAATACTATCAGGTTCATTTCTTTGAAGATTTAACCTGAGAAATAAAAACAAGAACTCTACTTTAGTTTCGAAAAGAAACACACTTGTTTCGTTTTCTTTGCCGTTTCTAGCTTGTTGCAATTATAGGCATAGGATTTCAAGTGAAGGGACAAGATTATCAATAGGTAACTTGTAGTAAGTCCAAGTTAGCTTAGTTCTTTGAAGGGTTCTCCCATGTTGAGACCCCTTGTTTTAGTCTTGTTTTCTTTCACATTATCTTGTATTTGTTGAGAATCTCCTCAGAATAAAGATTATGTTTTGCTTCTCTTATCAATGAGACTAAGCTTATTGTTCCACTGGTTAATAATTTATATGCTCTGGATGCTGTATTGGTTATGTGCTTCTGCTGGATATGGGGATTTCTTCAGGGTTTTGAATTCATTCATTAATATGATTTCCTTTCGCACAGGTCGACTCGACCTAGGGTTTGGGTTCCGGTCTCTCTTCGTTTCTTTTTTTATCTCATAGTTTTTCTCAGGTTAACTATCGGTGGGAACAACCCCCTCTGCTTGATGGATTTCCATCATTTCCTGGTAAATTCCTTCTTGCACAAGCATCTTTGTTCAAAGTTTGTTGCTCATAAGATTTTAAGTTACAAATTTTGGGTTACCCTTAATCCTCTAAGGTAATTATTTTTCCAAATTTGCATTACTCTGCAACAGTATAATCTTGCAATACTTTTACGATATGGCTACATACGTGACATCTAGTTCCTGCTTGTACCCAACTTGTGGACACCCTACAGTTTTGAGACAGACAATGTCTTTAAATAATGGGTTTTCTATAGCTACAGTAGTTCATTCTTTCCCATCATCTCTTTCTTGTTTCTCCCTTGTACCCAACTTGTGGACACCCTACAGTTTTGAGACAGACATTGTCTTTAAATAATGGGTTTTCTATAGCTACAGTAGTTCTCTTTCTTGTTTCTCCCTTGTACCCAACTTGTGGACACCCTACAGTTTTGAGACAGACATTGTCTTTAAATAATGGGTTTTCTATAGCTACAGTAGTTCATTCTTTCCTGTCATCCGTTTCTTGTTTCTCTGTTTACTACAATACTAAACTCTCAACTATTTATAACTCAAGAACCTTACACCGTAAAAGCAATTCATTAAACTACTGTTACTTTTTCATTTTACATTCAATTGAGGTTCTAAAACAAATGACCTTTAATTTTCTGTAATGGTCTCATTTTCTTAGCTATGCAGACATTGTTGCTTATTATTTCATTTACTGCTAGAGTCCTATACAGTCACAATAATAGTTCTTTCTTTTTCTGTAAAAGTCTCTTTTCTTTTTAGCTAATATTATTAATGTAACTATAAGTATAAATAAACTTAAATTTAATATTGATTTAAATTTAAATGAAATACAAATAGATATATTGTATAGAGAAAAAAATCATATTTTAATACTTTAATTCATAGTTACCGACTAAATAAAATTCAATAATGAAAATTACAACTATTTAAATATATCCTTTAACAAAGGAGACAATTAAGCTAACCATTAAAACTATTACAAATTATATAATATAATATTCAATAGAAATTAACTTTATATACAATTTTTATACTATAAAAATATACAAATTTCACATTATCATACATTTTGTATTTAAAACAAAGTTAAATAGTTTTTGAAAATATAAATTGTTAATTAATAATTAACTAAAAAAATCAAATTCTTCTTATTTAACTTTAAAAAATATATCTCACATATTTACACATTATTAATTTATAAATTAAAAATATAACATATCAATATTATGTTTTAGCCGTATAAATCATAACGCATAAGTTAATATATATCACTATGAATTTCATTAAAAATTTGTCGTCTAATTTACACTCCAAAATTTCACTACAATTGGCAGTGCTATATGCACATACATGGTAATTGTTAAAAATGCATTAAAGTTGTTAAATAAAACAAATCATTGCTAAGTAAACTATATGAGAAAAAAGAATATACAACATGCACATACATATTAAATTAAAAATGTATTGAGACTATTAAACAAAACACATCTGCAAATTGAAAATATGTTAGGATGATTCCCGTGTTCACTGAGTCATTTAATGAAAAGGGCTCAATATTTAGATTCATAACTAAATGTTCATCTTGTTTTAGATATAGTCGGCCGTTTAGTAATAGAAAACATGGAAATTGTTTTTGTTAGGGTTAATAATAACAAACATGGAAATAATCTCGGATAATATTATTAATATAATGGAAAAACGGTGAAATTATGGAATTAGACCAGCTGTTGAAGCATTCCAGATACAAAGCTCTGGGCTTTCGCTACATGGCAAGAATCAAGCTTGAAGAACGATAACCGAGCGAGGAGACAAACAGGTGAAGAGGATATTTTGGTAAAATAGGCGTAAGCAATATTGAGTTGAAGCCAGTTATTTGATCTACAAAACAGAGGTAGTTTTTTAATAAAAGGGCCCTGTTTTGTGTTCTTCTCACCAATATTTTCTTCATAGATATAGTGGAATCCGTATATTATATGGCTAATCTTCTTTTGTCTCCTCTGTGTTTCCTCAATGAGTAATCCCTTATTGCGACGCGTGTGCAAGGGAAGGAGAACCCGTCCAGATTACATAGTGGCTCCTTGGTAGTTGCATATATTTAAGCCCATTTGCCCAGGATTTCCAACATCATCACAGTGTAATCATCTGAAAGCTTCATAGAAGCACTGAACAAGCCATACATATACATGTCTTGTGACAACAATCCAGAGCCTGCAAAATACAAAAATTTCATAATCAAATTCCATCAAAATTTGTTACCCCAATAGATGAGAGGACTACAAAAAATATAAAAAGAAACTTAACAGTATTGCCCAGGAATTCAATGTCCAGCTCTTTGTGGTATCTTAGAACATCTCCCCATTTGATGTTTGCAACAGAAAAAGATAATATCATATTTTTCCTTTCAATGAACACCGATACAAATAAGGAGAACTGGGAAAAATGCAACCACAACACCTGCAGTGTACTCATCCGGAAGCTTCTCTTTCAAAGCATGGTAGTTGCAAACCGTTACACCCAGAAGCTTCTCTTTCAAAAAATGGTAGTCACAAAGCGTTAGTCGAGGACCATTACAGGTAATAACCAATGCATACCACCCCGCAACTAGCTTGTAACTAATTTGTAACTATTTTGATCTAACAGTTGAAAATTGTAAAATCGTCTAACATCTAATCGTATGGCGCACGAAGATGACACGTAGGCAAGGAGGGGAGTTGATTTTAGAGGGAAATGCCTTACGACGTAATTAGTTAAAGATTATATTGAAGGATTAATTAGATTATTGTAATTTTTTCTTTATTAATGTTGCAATTTTGATTTTGGATTTGAGTATATATTTTTTTTTAAAGAAGTACATGCTTTTAATTATTAAGTATATTTAAATGATATTTCGTTATAATATTTCTTAATGATTTTTATTTTTATATTTTTTTAGTAATATTTATTTTTCCAAATACTAAAAAGATAAAAACTATTTAAAATAATTTCTTAGTATTTAATATTTAGGGATTGAATGAGTATATGTTTTTGGTTAGTGTTTAATATTTTTATATATTATTATATATTATATGATATTTTTCATTTTATTTTCTTAATTTTAAATTAGTCATATATTTTAATATATAAATATATTTTGATAAAGTTAATGATTAAGATAATGTGTTTTTTTTTTAGAGTTCTTATATTTTAAATCTAAAAATTAAATATGTAAAAATAATCAAATTATTACATTTTTTTGGTTACATAAACCATTAGTTTCATATACCAATTTTACATTTAACTAAACTATAACCATTCATAATAATATCAACATTATATTGTTATTCATCACTATACATACATATAACCATTCATAATAATATCAACATTATATTGTTATTCATCACTGTACATACATACAATTACATTAATATTTTTAAGATGGTTAAAAATATAGATATTTTTTTGACCTATCCGCACAACACAACAAATTTCAATATATCTTATTTATTATTTTTATTTTTCATACCAGCAATCTACAAAATTTATTATTATTTTTATTTTCTTATACCAGCAATCGACATGATTTATTAGTTCATAGAATTCAATGATATCCCAGAATATTTCTCTTCAAATATTTTTAACCCTTAAAATTAAAAATATTAAAATAAATTAATATTTCAAAACATTTTTCTTAGGTTTTAAGATCATCATCCATATATACCATGTTATAAAAAATTTATTATATTATATATGTACATTTCATCATAATATAATTTTTATAAAATTATAGTTTAAAATCATTTGGCACCAAACTTTATTAATCAATGGAAGGAAAGTATGTTGTTAATAATTTGGTGCGCCGGTTATAACACATGCTTATGCTATAGGTATGTGGATTTTGGAATTGGAATTGCATGGGTAAAAATGAGAAAATGCATATATCCACCTCATATGGAATATATCTTATACTCAACTTACTTCCTCACTCATATCAATAAGCATCACAATTGTTACACTGACAAAATGATAAACTTTTAATGATATTAGATTAGCAATTTTATGAAAGGGAAAAAATTAATAAATATTATTAATATTTATATTTTCTCATTTACCATGTATATTTTTGTAATATATATTTTTCTCAATATACGTAAACCAATAATAAGTATTATTAATATATTACATATAAACAAATAATAAGTATTATTAAATTTACATATAAAAAAATTATAGTTACATACATTATCACTATTTAATATCATATTTATAATTTATTTATTTAATAATTTTTATTTAATTAATGAAAAAATAAATTATATTAATATTAAAAATAATAATCATATTAATGATAAAAAGAAGATTTCATATATCAATGTGGATTGATTTAACATTTAATTTATATAAATACTCTAACGAATTATCAAGTTATATCACTGAAAGTTCAAATTATCTATTTTCAGAAAGATAATCTCAAAGAAACACAAGTTCATTACTAATTCATAAGGTAGTCCACTTTAACAAACTATTACTAAACGATGATGTCTTAAGTGTGACTCTTTGGACTTTCCAGTGTCAGAATCTGATGGAAATTTTTGAGGTGAAATCATGATTTGTGTTAATTAAACTGGTTTTTTGACTATATATATAGGATCCCACCCTCAAAAACCCCTAGGGCACTTAGATTGCGTAGGTGTTTCCCATCAAACTTGTGATTTCAATAAATTCCTGCCAGATTTTAGAGAAATTAGACTGGAAAAACCCAACAGAAAAACTTCTAAAAAGTTGCACTAAAGACAACTCATTACTAAACTGGATTTCAAATTGTATAGCTCCATTTGGCCAATTTCAATGTTTGTTTCCTATACTTGGATTCAAGTTTGTTTGCATCCATTTCTCTTTAAGGGAAAATGAAGGATTTGGAAGTTTGCATCTAACACTAAGGATGAAGGAAATGCTTGCAAATTTACTCCGAGAGGCTCTAAATGTAATATGAAGTGACCTTAATTTCTCTTATATGAGATATAGTTTTCTACATTAGTTTGGAGTGTACTTGAATAGCATGCTTTCAATTTTTAATTTAATTTCCTATAAATAATTGTAAATTAGACATTTGATGATATTGGATGTTTTAATTTTTAAAGGAAGTTGAGAGGCATTTGCAATTTACTATGAGAGAGATGTTTTAATAAGGTATTAGAGAAATGTCGCAATGAAATGTTAAATAAAAAATAATAAAAATAAAATAAAATGTTCGTTAAATTAAAAAATTTAAAAATAATAAAAGTAAAAAGTAATAAAAAATAACAAGTTGATTCAATTCAAATTCAATTTGTTATATTGCATTTTTTTTGTCAATTAAAATTATTCTATTAAGTTGTCAAAACATCACATAGAGTTTGGCAATTTAGTTGCATTCTTCCAACCTCACTCCAATCGTATTTGTTGGCTAGAAGAACAACACAAAAACTAGATGCAAAATGCCAAAACTTTCATAATACATAAAACTAGAAAGCCCAACATGACCAAAATACCCCTAAGATATACGTATGTCCTACTATCATTAGTGCACCGGTGGATGGCCCAGACCATTTCTAGGAGGATTTGGACACTCAAGATCTCCGTGAACATGGAACTCGACATAACCCAGGTGCCCCTACAATTGCTCCATGTGCTCTACAAACCTACGATGGCCTTTGTGAAGTGGCACCTTCTTGTCCAAGATATTCCATTGATTACGCTAAGGACCATTCATGAAATTGATGGTTTCATTATGATCCTCATGTCTGTCCTGACCCAACTACTCCAAGATCATAGTGACATGTCTCAATTGTGTTGCCAATGTGTCAAGGGAGGTGGGGAGAATGACATGGTAGAGTCAGTGCTCCGGGTTATTTGTCACCACCTCATCTAAGTTGATGTTCTGAACATCCCCTTCTTCCACTACTTCCTTTTCTATTTTGTGCTCTACTCCTTGACCGCACATACTAACTCCTCATTATGCATGAACCCTTTGTCTCATCATTTTCACTTCAACACCAGTCTGATATACGCAACACTCCTCGTCCGAAACTACACCCTAAGGCTTAGTTTCCTCTAATCCCTAACCTCTTACTGTCTGAAAACTAAATGTTAGGAACCTCTCTGTTAAAGTGGACAACCAAATCCTTTCAAACCAAGCCCACCAAACCCCACTAATTGGATCCTATGCCTATGGTAAACAATGCAAACTCTAGGATACTCCCTATAAGCCTTAAATGGGCCAAGACAAAGTGAGACTCCATGTCTACCTGGCCAAATTAGGGCTAAGCATCTACCATAAATAATGCTTGGGATGAGAGGTTCAACTAAAAGGAAATAAAGTCCATCACACTGAAATTTGTTATATTATATTTTTATTAGTAAAATTATAAACAATTTTTTTTTTGGAAAAAATTCATAACAATCATAAAGATGGAACTGTCGCTACCCCGAGCCATCCGCAACCTACAAGGTTGACACCACAACAATTGGAAGAAAAAAGAGCAAAAGGGCTTTTTTACAGTTGTGATAGCAAATACACTAAAGGTCATAAGTGTGCTGAGAAGAAATTATTTTACATATATTGTGAAGAGGAGAAAGAAAAGGAATAAGAAATGTTAAAAGAAGAGGATATACATCAGGAACAAATCCTAGAAAAAGAAAAAATGAATTTGACCATATCTTGTAATGCATTGGATGGAATTACCACTCCTCAAATTATCAAGATGGAAGGGCATATCAAGAAGATAAAGGTAATAGTGTTGATTGATTTGGGAAGTACCCATAATTTTGTTCATTGTAAGATAGCCAAGGAATTGAATTGCTTCCTATATCTAGCACCAGAATGTCAAGTGATGGTTACAAGTGGAGGAACCATAAATTTCTCAAGAAAGTGCCATAATATCAAGCTATCCATGGGAGAATATGGATTGAATAGCCAAATGCTTTCCATTCCAATGGGTGGTGCTAATGTTGTACTAGGAGTCCAATGGCTACAATCCTTGGCTACAATAGCTTTTAATTTTCAAGAACATTTCATGAAATTCTCTGCAGAAGCAAAGGATGTTGAATTAAGGGGTATCATAAGGAAACTTGGAAAGATAATCAGCTCTAACAGAATGAAAAAGCTTCTAAAGAAAGAACAACAAGGCATAATTGCACAATTATGTTCACTAGAGGTTCCCACATCAAAATCATCCATTTCTCTAGATCTCCAAAAAGTCTTGGACAATCATTCCAAGGTATTTGAGACTCCCAAAGGCATCCCACCTATTCGTGATCATGATCATGCTATCAATTTGATTCCAGGAAGTGTTCCTCCAAACATCAGGCCTTACAAATATTCCTATGTCCAAAAGAGTGAAATTGAATGTATGGTTGTAGAAATGCTAGAGGCTGGGATAATTCAACCTAGTCAAAGTTCTTTCTCTGCTCTAGTAGTATTGGTTCACAAGAAGGATGGATCATGGTGCATGTGTCGAGATTATAGGGAGTTCAACAAGCTCACTGTTAAAGTTAAATTTCCCATTCTTGTCATTGATGAATTATTGGATGAATTGCATGGATGAATTTACTTCACCAAGTTGGATCTTCGTTCAAGATATCATCAAATCAGAATGAAGACTGAAGACATTCCAAAAACAACATTTATAACTAATGAGGGTTATTATGAATTTTTGGTCATGGCTTTTGGTCTTACTAGTGCACCTTCTACATTTCAAGGTTTAATGGATTCCATTTTCAAACCCACCCTTAGAAAATTTGTGTTAGTATTTTTTGGTGATATACTAATCTACAACAAGTCCTAGAAGGATCATGTCCAACATGTTGACATGGTGCTCAAACTATTGGAGGAGAAACAATTATATGCAAAAATCTCCTAATGTTTCTTTGGAGTACAAGAGGTGGAATATATGGGTCATATTGTATCTCATGAAGGTTTTAAGGTAGACCCTAGCAAAATTAAAACCATTAAGGAATGGAAAATCCCCATATCCATAAAGCATCTACGAGGATTTCTTGGGTTGACAGGGTATTATGGCAAGTTTGTTAAGAATTATGGGAGGATAGCATAACCTCTAACACGATTATTGAAGAAAGATGCATTCTCATGGAATCTAGAAGAAACAAACACCTTTGAACATCTTAAAGAGGCAATGTGCCAAGCACCAGTCTTAGCTACACCATACTTCACAAAAACCTTTATTGTGGAATGTGATGCCTTAGGAAATGGAATTGGTGTTATTTTAATGCAAGAAGAAAGACCCATTTCTTTTGAAAGCCGTCCAATCAAAGGAAAGTATTTACACAAAGCTATTTATGAGAAGGAAATGTTGGAAATACTACATGCACTTAATAAATGGTGACCCTACCTAATGGGAAGACACTTCAAGGTAAAAACGGATCATGATAGTCTTAAATACTTTTTATAACAAAGATTATCTTCAGAAGAGAAGCAAAAATGGGTCACAAAGATGTTGGGTTATGACTTTGAAATCATCTACAAAAAAGGAAGAAAAATGTTGTGACATATGCACTCTCAAGAAAGGATGAGGATGTGGAAGCATTTATTTGCACCATTTCTATTATCCAACTAGATTGGATAAATGAGGCAAGGCATGAATGGAAGAATGATGAGGCAATGTGGGCTCTCATTCAAAATATACAACAAGATCCTAGTACATGTATTATACATTTAGCTAGAAAAATGATTTGTTATGGTACAAGGATCGGTTATACCTATGTAAGAATTCCCAACTCAAACAGAATAATCTTAGGGAATTGCATACACCTCTCCTAGGAGGGCACTCAAATTTCAAAAACCTACCACAGGGTAAGAATGATTTTTTTTGGGGATGGCCTTAAATAAGATATTCAAAAGTTTTGGTAGAATGTTTGGTTTGGACAAAAGAATAAAGTTGAAACAATTAAGACCTACAGGACTATTACAACCTTATCCATTTTCAAAGCCAACGTGGGAGGAGGTTTCAGATGGATTTTATCACAAGTTTACCCAAGTCCAAAGGGAAAGAGTGTTATCAATGGTTGTATTTTGACAGAACCTTACCAAGTATGCACACTTTTGCACATTATCTTATCCATTTAGAGCGAGTACAATTTCTATTGCATTTATGGAAACAATTCAAAAGCTACATGGAAACCCAAAGATTATTGTAAGTGACATAGATCCCATTTTCACTGGAAGTTATTGGACATAATTTTTTATTTTTTTTTTTTAATTTTTTTAATTTTTAATTTTTTAATTTTTTTTTATCTTGGTACTCAGTTAGCTCATAGCTCATCTTATCATTCTCAATCTGATGGGCAAATTGAGATAGTATACAAATGTTTGGAAGGATATCTTTGTTGCTTTGTATTTGATAAACATGCACAATGGGTCAAATAGTTGCCTCTGGCTGAATGGTGGTATAACACTTCCTTCCATACTACAACAAAAATGACCCCATTTATGTCACTTTATGGATATCATCCACCATCCATCACATCATATTTAAGAGAAAATTCTAAGGTTCAGGCAGTGGAAGATCACATCGAGCATCAACAACAAGTTCTCCAACTCTTAAAGGATAACCTCACCTTGGCGCAAAATAGAATGAAACAATATGTAGATCAACATCACATCGAAAGAAGTTTTGATGTAGGTGATTGGGTATTCTTATGGCTACAACCATATAAACAAATTCCCCTCAAGAAAGCTAAGAAGGATAATAAATTATCAGCAAAGTATTATGGTCTGTACAAGGTGTTGCAAAAGATAGGTACTATGGCATACAAATTGGAGCTTCCTGTAGCTTCCCCAGTGCACCTAGTTTTCTATGTTTCATGCTTAAAGAAGGTTATAGGTGACAAGGTTTTAGTTCAAACAATATTTTCCAGAACTTGATGAGGAAGGAAAAATCATATTGGAACTTGAAGCAGTCAAAGAAACAAGAACTCGACAACTACGAAATTGATCAATTTCAAAGTATCTCATCAAGTGGAGGAACTTACTCATTGAAGATTTCACATGGGAGGATGAGAATTTTATACAGAAGCATCTATAACTATTCAAGCGTTGATGACAACACTTTTTTGAAGGAGAGGGACCTAATACTAATTATTCCCCCATTACTATTGTCATTGTATCCCTTATTGTTATTGTTGTGCCCCTATTGTCCTCATATTGTTACTATTGTGCCCCATAGAATCCCTCTATTGTTATTTTTGTACCTTTATATTATTATTTCTAGGCCGACTTGGTTATATTGTGACTCTTTAGACTCCTATATATAGAAAGGAGGTTTTGTCATTTGAATCATCCAAGAATTGTTCATTTGTGTAATGTAAAGGAGGTTTCCCCCTCGAAGAGGCTTATTTCTAAGGCGTTCATTTATCTTTTCTATATTTTTGTGAGATGGTTTCATAACACTTTCTCTTCTTAAGTTTGATGTGCACTCTTTGATTCTGATGTTGAAAGCCCTTCTTGTTTCGCCTATATATTCCTTACCACATGAACAAGGAATAAAATAAACGCTTTTTTGAAGTTTAGGGTTTATGGGATCTTTAACCGAGTTGAATAGTTGTCTTATAGTGTTCAGAGGGGAGAAGGCTACATTAATGTTGTGCTTATTAAGAATTTTAATGATTTTGTGGGTGGTGCCTTTTATGTATGGAAGGGAAACCTTAGGAGTGGTTGACAAATTTTGGTTGTTGTTATAATTGTTATTCTTGCTTAGGGATTGGTACATGGCTTTCTTAATGGTATTCTTATTATAACCATTTAATTCAAATACTTTGTGAAGATGGTTAAATTCATATTTTAGATGGTCAGGGTCAGATATTTTAGCGGCCCTAGTGGTTAAAGTCCTTATGATGCCAATTTCTTGTTTAGGGTGGTGATGAGAATTTGCATGTAGATATTGCTCGATATGTGTTTTCTTTCTAAAGACTTGGAAACCAAGTAACCCTTCTTTTTTAGTTAGAAGGATATACAGAAAGGGAATTTGATTGTTAGTTTCAATTTCTATAGTGAATTTTATATGGTCAGAGAGGTTATTTAAGTGATTAAGGAATAGGTTAAGTTTTTCTTTCCCATGACTCCACTTGGTGAATATGTCGTCCACATACCTTTTCCATTATTCAGGGGTGTAGGGAAATGACTTAAGGGCTTTTTGTTCAAAGTGCTCCATAAAGATGTTGGCAATTATGGGGGATAGAGGAGAGCCCATAGCCATTCCATGGGTTTGTTCATATATTTTACCTTTGAAATTGAAGTAGGAGGAATTTAAGCAAAGCTCTAGAAGTTCCACAGTTTCTTTATTAGTGATGTCCCTTATGATATTAATTGCTTCCTCAATAGGAATCATAGTATAGAGAGATACAATATCAAAGCTAACCACAAGGTCATCATCCTTTATTTCTATGTTTTTAATCCATTGAACAAAAGAAGAGGAGCCTTTAATATAAGGAGTCATACCCGACAGGGGTCTGAGTTTTTTATCAAGGTATTTAGCAAGAAGGTACATAGGGGAACCTATCATGTTAACTATAGGTCTGAGAGGTATGTTGGGTTTATGAACCTTTAGGGCACCATAGATTCTAGGAATAATAGAACTATTAGGGATGATTTTGTCAAGAGATGATTCTTTGATTTTCTTGGTTACTTCATGAAGAATTTTATCATTGGGGTATTTATTAATGATTTTATAACAACCACTGTTATTTAACTGTTCTTCCATTTTATTGTCATAATCAGTTCTATTCATGATTATAGTTGCATTACCCTTATTTTCCTTTAGGATGACTATGTTTTTGTTTTTCCCGAGGTTGTTTAAAGCTCTTTTTTCTTCTAGGGACATGTTGGAGGAAGGGGGTTTAGAAGTTCTTAGAATTTTCGCAATATCCTGTCTAATTTCTTCACTTTTGGCTAAATCTAGGCCCTTAATTGCTACTTCAATATTGCTAATAATCTCATCCATAGGTATTTTATTAGGGGTTATGGCAAAATTTAGACCTTTTTTCAGAATGGATTCTGTTGCATGGTCTAAATGGATGTTTGCTAAACTAATGACATGGGAATTTTTTGATTTCAGAATTTTGAGAGATTGGTGCAACCTGAGTTGCGTTGTTGTTCCTACGGGGGAGAATGGAAGAAATGCCATACATATTGTTTGAATAGTGGGGTTGTTAACCAGCTTGTGAACTCATGAACTCATTGTTGTGGGCCAAGCTGAGGTTCAAGGCTGCGTTGTTACCCCAATGGGATCTGTTGAGAGCACTGTGTCCTGAGGTTGTGTTGCTAGCCTATGTATTAACCAGACCTGAATGCTTGGATTGAATACCGGTCTAATCATTGCTGTTCTCCAGAATCAATGTGTTGAGAAGAGTGTTATCGTTGCTAGTGGAGTTTACTTCACAAAGGTGATTCAATGCAATGCCAGGAGATGAAGTATCAACGTTGGCTATGAGCATATTGCTGATGTCTGTGTTGTCAAGATTAGGGAGCTGGGAAGTATTTGCAGCCTGTCATCTGGAGAAATTGTAGAGGTGATGTGAGTGGTTGTTCAACAGAATTGATATGTTGAGAAGTGGATTATTGTTGCCAGTCTGCGTATTATCCAGACCCGAATGTTGGATTGGAGATTTGGGTGATGGTTGGGTGAATTCATGACCGAGTCATGGGGCTGGGTGTTGGATTGCGTCCTCAGTGATAGTTGGGTGGAGTTGCTTCGCAAAGGTGATTCAACGAGTGCGGGGAGATGAAGTATCAACGCTAGCTGTGAGCGTATTGCTGATTTCTGCATTGTCAAAATTAGGGAGCTGGGAAGTGTTTGCAGCTTATGAACTGGAGAAATCGTAGAGCTGATGTGAGTGGTTGTTCAACGAAATCGATATGTTGAGAAGTGGATTGTTGTTGCTAGCCTGCGTATCTAGACCCGAATGCTTGGATTGGAGATCTGGGTGATAGCTAGGTGAATTCATGGCCGAGTCATGGGGCTGGGCGCTGGACTTCATTCTCGGTGACGATGGATTAAGATTAGGTAATACCTGGAAACCTTTATTTGAAATCCTAAAAAGCCAATAATTAACTCATATCCCTTATAATGATTTAATCCCTCTTCCAAAAATTAATCTATCAAAACACTTATATCAAATTTTTTTACATTCTAATAATAATTTATTAATTACAATCTTATAAGTATTATATGAATTTAAATCAAAGAGGATAATAAAGCTTTCATATTTCAAAAAAATAAAAACTAATTAATACTAGAATTTACATATTAGATTATAGTAAATTAACTAATCAAACCCCTAATGTTGCATATAAGACATCAATATTAATATTTTATTAATAATAATCTTATAAGTAATGGAATTAATTCAAAGCTTTCTTAATTCAAATGTAAATCATCACTACAAAAATAAAAAAATAAAAATATATTATTATAATATATATATATATATATATATATATATATATATATATATATATATATATAACACTAGACTTTACATTTATAGTGAATCAACTAATTAAATCTCTAAATGTTGAGAATTCAATAGAAAATTAATTCACAAGATTAATTAAATTTCACAACTAGTCATTTATTAATCTAAGATTAAAATACTTGGGAAAAAAAAATTACATTATAATCATATTTTTATTAAAAATTATCTTATAAGTAATTCAGGAGTGTTAAGATTTTTGAATTCAAAATTAAATCATTACTAATTAACTAGAGAAATTTACAAATAGATTATAATTAATGAATTAATTAAACCCTAATGGTTAAATTTCTAAATTTGTCAATACTACCAAATTATTTAGATTTTGGCCAACTAAATCTCTGACATTATTCCTTTTCATAATCCATATATAAACTCTCATGATTAGCTCCTGGATACTTCATTAGTATCTTCTTAAATCTATTGACGCATCTCTGATGTATGTATTATGTTATGCACTCGATGTAGACATATGTATTGTATTGTATACATTGGGTGTAGGTGTATGTGTTGTATGTCAGGTGTAGGTGCATGTATTGCATGGAGTTGTATGTCGTGTGTGGTCATATGTGTGATTCACACTATGTATATGTGCACTTGGTTGAGGAGAAGACACTGGGTGTTTGTTGGGTGTGGGAATCAATCCAATGTGCGTACGAAATAAGAATAAAGAAAAAAGTAAGGATCGATTGAAGGATAAGTAAAAGACTGGGTGTTTTTCGGGTGTGGGAACCAATCCAATGTGCGTACGAAATAAGAATAAAGACAAAAGTAAGGATCGATTAAAGGATAAGTAAGAGTATTTCATTTCAACGTTATTATACATGTGGTTTATCATTATTGTTTATGATGAGAAGACACTGGGTTAGGGAGAAAACACTGGTTGTTTGTCGGGTGTGGGAACCAACCCAATGTGCATAGAAATAAGAATAAAGACAAAAGTAATGATCAATTAAAGGATAAGTAAGAGTATTTCATTTTTGCTTTATTATACATGTGGTTTATGATTATTGTTTATGATGATTATTGATGATCTATGATTCTGGTATATGATGATTACATGTGAATTATGATTTTGGTTTATAAGGGTTATATGTGATTTATGATTTTGATGATTATGTTTTGAGTTAATCTGATGTGATATGTTTATACATGATGTTTTTATCAAATATGCTAGTTTGACTTGTTGTGATAGGAAGAGAACAAAATTGAAAGTGTACCTTATTGACGAACTACCAATGAGGTATGATTTGAGGTTATTTCAATTTATTTGAATCTAATGGAAATTATGTGCTTGGAACAGGAATACATGAACATGCTCGGTTGGGTGGTTGAAGTCGACTGCAAGTATTAACAACAACAACAAAAGAAATTGGAACATGCAGCAGTATGCTGGTAAATCACTTCAGGAGTAGGGCCATTGTGGGACACTGATACCCAATAGTGATTATTGATTTTCATGAGCATGCTATGACCAATATGATGGTTTTGAGGTAGGTATATGTCTTGGTTTTTATATCTTATGATGTGAGGAAGCCTTGCCAAGGGATGGACTGCCCGAGTTGGGGGATGCCAATGAAACTTGGAAGGTGAGTGATTGCACGGAAGGGGTTGACCAGATTGCTTGAGGGATTGTGTATCAGAGAAGGGAAGAACGGGGATGGATTTATTTTGATCATTAGCATTTCCAAATGGACTCAGATGCACATTGGGAGAGCGTCCTGGAACAAAGAGTTGGTAACTATTCACTAAGAGGACAAGTGGCATAGGATTGTAGCACTGGACATTGGATGTAGATTTGAATTTGAGAGTGGATTCTAGACTTCTTGGGAAGGAGTTGAATCTTGGTATTACTTTGAGGGTGAAGGTGTGAGCCTCTGGATTCTCTTGTGGATGCAGACATCATATCCTTCTTTTTGGCTAAGCAAATGTATATGTGTATATGTGTACATTATTGTAAATATTGTATTGTGCTAGTTTATAAAGCTTCATAGACAGTATGGTTATTTGTTGGTTGAAAAAAATGTGTATGTGTATATGTGGTTATTGTAAATATCGTAATGAGATATGTTATAAAGCTCGAGTAAATGGTATGATTGTCATGTTTCAGCGACAATCATTGTAGATAATACAACGAATTGTGTTATAAAGCTCCATGGGAAGTATGATTTGTTTCAACAATATTATTGGTTATAGGTATCATTGAACACCGATGACTATGTTCCCCTAAGGGGGGTTTTGTAACAACCCTGGTGAAAATTCTGTGTAAAAATATATATAAGGCCACGGTGATGGGACACATATTCCAAGCTAAATGGTGGGAGAAACATCCTAGTGGGCGTTGATTTGGTTTCTTATGGCTAAGGGAATTGACAAAGGCAATAACTAAGGTTTTGGAAAGGCATAAGGCATTAATTGACATTTATTTATGAAAATAATGGAAATTAGGAGAAAATGAAGGTGAAAGGTCACAGGTTGTATGTGAGGAGGAGAATGAAGGAAAATAATAGAAAATGAATAAAATAGATGCCTCATTAATAAAAAGGCTTATGAGGATCAGTGGGGAAGACTTGGTTAGTTCAGTGTTGGAGCTCTCATTATTCTCTCTCTCATACTCTTGGAGGCTTAGCGTTTTCTTGGAGCAAGAAGGCAAATGAAGAGTAGGAAAGCACAAGAGGGCATCAAGATCAACAATTACAACATTTTTTCTTGTAGGTATCGATTTGCATGTATGTTTCCTCGCTAGTTTTGGCATGCATGACAGACGCATGTGGTTTATTTGTTATGATTTGTCACTAACATGGAGGATTTCCTGGACTGACAATGGATTTTCCTAGCCTTTCCATTTCCTAGATAGCCATGGAAATTGTAGGTTTATTTCCTTGTTTTGTTTTGGTTGGTTCTCATGTTTTCTTTAGCTTGGGTTGAGTTATTAGTTCATGGAAGCCTTGGTTGGACAATCGCTCTGGAAGCCTTATAACGGCTTGGGTTGAGTTACTAGTCCTAGAAGCCTTGGTTGGGAAAATGCTCTGGAATCCCTATAACAACTTGGGTTGAGTTACTAGTCCCAAAAGCCTTGGTTGGACAAATGCTCTAGAAGCCCTTGGTGGGTTGAGTTACTAGTCCTGAAAGACTTGGTTGGAAAAACAGTCTAGAATCCCAACAAAAGTTGTGGGTTGAGTTATTGGTCTTGGAAGCCTTGGTTAGACAAATGCTCTGAAGCCTGACAACAGTCGTGGGTTGAGTTACTAGTCCTAGGAGTTGGGTTGGAACAAACGCTCTAGAAGCCCTGGAAGGCTTGGATGGAGACCAATCTAATGATGGTTTTGTGATGTCCGACCGTGAGGTGGAATCATTGTTTGATGGGTTGAGGTGGATGGCCTTTGGAAGCCCTCGATGGTTTTTGATTGATGTCCTTTATGAGATCCCACATTCATGCTTGGAATATGGCACATGGGTGAATGGATGAAGAGAGATTTGGCTCAGCCATTCTATGGCTGGGTGGAATGTGAAAGTCTCGTTCCAGGTTTGAATTTTGCATCATTAATTAAAGGTTATTTTTCCTTGTATCTCTATGAGTATTATGATGGATTATATGTGGTTTATATGGCTGTGATTTCATTGGTATTTCTGTCACTATTATGTTGGTTATGTATGTGTTTTATGACAACAACCATGTGTGGTTTTCATCATGGTCTTATTTGTTATTGAATGATCAATGTATATATGACCTAATGGATGAAATGACAACTAATATGATAACAAGACAATGCTTCATGATGAATGTCAGATAAATATGATACTATTATGATAAGATCTGTTATTTACACATGTAGGTTGCATATATAATATGTGTTTGACAAAATCCCTGTCATGGCTAGTAGGGGTCCAGTCAAGGTCTTGAACAAGTTTTTTCTCCAGTACTATAATTTTCATGTTTTTTAATGATTTGAAGAGATGGTTCAATTTTGAGCAGTGACCTGGGCTCTGGGCTTGAAAAGTGTCTCAAATCTCGGAGTCACTAGCATAACATTGACAAATTTGGTCTCTGGTCACTGGAAGGTAAGCCTGTGAGAGAAACCTTGGGTTTAATTCATCTAAATGTTAGGTTAACTTAAGGGTTGGGCACATGGACTGGTGGATTAGCTCCTGGGGGGTCCCGAAGCACTTGAGGGATGTTTGTATGGTGTGTTTCCCTCGGTTCCATTTCCTTAATGTGACTTACGAGGTCGAATAATATCACAGTGGCCTCTTGTCACATGTTTACCCCTGATGGCTGATTGCTTAGGTAGATGTGGGAGGAGGGTGTTATAGTTGCAAAGTCTAAGCACTGAGAGAATGATGAAATATGAGAGAAAAGGGGCTAGAATGTCCTATTGACTTCTAAACTCTGAAAATTTTTGATGTATTTTGTATCATGGGCTATGGAGTCTTCACAAAAACTTCTAAGTATAACTCAACAATTAACAACCTAAAATCAAAACCATTATTTTAGGAGAGTAAAGGATATATTTTGCTAGTTTTACACACTTTTGGATTTTTAGCCCATCTTGCACAGATACAACCACATTGGCTTCTCTTAGCCTAGGACTCCATCATAGTGGATAAGTATTAATTTCGAGTTTCTGTTATATTTAAGTTGAAAATAGAGAAAAAATGGTTGAATTTATAAGCAAATTCAATATTGTTTGACCAAAACCCATCTTTCAATAAGAAGGGAAATTATGACAATCATGAAAAAAGCAATTTACATGTATATTTGGCATGATTTCTATAATTTTTTTTTATCTCAAAAAAATTATCAACTGATCATATTGTTACCATTATCGTAATCCAGAGGATGGTCCAACGTTTGTCACATTTAAGCTCGAGTGCTTGAGAAAATGTATGTTACAAAATTACACCCATCAATCTATTCTTTTCTCTCATGTTTGTTGAAATTTGGTACCGGAGGATAGGTGGTTCCCTTAGGCTTTGATCTTTGGCCTAGGGAAAAGTGTCCAAAAGATTTTAATTTTTCTCCTAAAGTGACTTTATAATTTTTATAAAGTTAAAATCTAATTTAAAAGTGACTTTAAGTGATAAAGTTCCTAAGTCTAATTTTAAAGTGACTTTTATAAAGTCAATGAAAAATTAGAAAGGAAAAGTGACTTTGGAAATAAATGACTAAGTGGGTCTTTATTAAAGTGGGTGAATTAAAAATTAGAAAGTGAGATTTAAATGTGCAATTAATCTCAGCCATTGATCTAAATCTATTTCAGCCATTGGATTTAGAGATCACGCAAAAGTCACTTGGATCACCCAAAAGTCACTTGGAGTTATATTAAAGGAGGAAAAGATCATTCATTCTTTCATGAGCAGATCGGGAGAAGGAGAGCAAGAGAGCAAGGGAGATTTCTGGACAAGAAGGAGAAAGAGGCAGCAGTTTGGCACACATACCAGACAGCTCTTCAGCAAAATCAGAACAACAGAAAGACAAGCAGAACAGCAGCAAGAACAAACAGAAAAAGCTGATTTTTGCTGAAAACTGAGAAAAATTGATTTTTGGGCACGAATATCGAGGAACTGATTTTCGGCACAAGAGTCGAGGTCTGTCCGTACAGTCCGTACGGTCCGTACCGCGCGTACAACAAAGTTTCCAGGTGGTCTGTTGGGCTGAAAACAGATAAGTTTGCTTGCTGGAAAAATTATTTTGCTGTAATTTTCGCTGAAATTTTCTTGCTGTAAAAAGGTTTTTTTTCAGAAATAAAGAAGAGCTCTCAAACTGGTTTTCCCCAAGAGTTGTAGGGGGTTTTTCTAGGGTCACGTTGACAAAAAATATCAGTGTTTTAATGGCTGTTTATTATTGCTGATTTTTATTTCTGCAATTTCCAGCATTCTGTAAATTTTCCAGAATTTGTGTTTTCAGCAATTTATTTTTTTTCCAGCCTGTTGAATGTATGTTTATGGGAAAGGGCATTTAACTACATGGGAGAAATAAGGAGAAACTGAAAACCGGGGTGGGAAAACCAAAAATTTTAACATGGTATCAGAGCATGGGTGCTGAAGGGTAGTTTGGGACAGCAAAAGAGAAAAATTACAGCGGCTGATTTTTCACTCAGAAAATTCCAGTAAGCTGATTTTTCAAAAACAACATGTTTTATCTTTACTACAACAGTGCTATTTTCAGTTTTAGGACAGCAGGATGTCATTGGGATTGAGGGTGGATGATAGGTTGGATGGGCATACAAACTACAGTGTTTGGAAGGAGAGAATGCAGAGTATATTTGAGGAGGCAGAAGTCTGGGATATCATGGTGCATACCACTCAGACCTCTGTTGTTGTGCCTACTGATGCTACTCAGTTGGCTGCTTATAATAGAAAGAACAACAAGGGTAAGAGCCTGATTCTAGACGGAATCAAAGACCATTGCATTCCTCATGTGAGAGGAAAGAGCAATGCCCATGAGATGTGGACAGCATTGTCCAATCTCTACCAGAGTACCAATGAGAACGGAAAATGGTTCTGAAGGAGAAACTGAAAAACATTAAGATGGGTAATGATAGTGCAGCTGGATATCTCACTAAGATTACTAACGTGAGAGATGAGTTGGCAGCAATTGGAGAGGCCATTCCACCCACTGAGTTGGTGCGGATTGCGGTAAATGGTCTCCCCCGTTCATGGATGAACTTTGCTGATGGGGTTTGTGCTCATGAGACCCTTCCCACATGGGAGAGGTTTTGGGATGATTACATTCAGACAGAGATCAGGAAAGGTCAACTTGGGGCAGCCAAGCCAGTTGAGCAGGATGA
>APFE030671045.1:0-38843 GCA_000404065.3 Pinus taeda | reverse complement strand
ACTAGTTCAGGAAGTAGAAATGAAGACCCTGGATCTAGTTTCCACCATCCAGGCTGCGAGGAATTTTGTTATCATTATATAGTGGACTATTCATAAACAAATGGTTGTGCCCATACTGTGTCCATGTGTTCCTACTTGTGATGTAATACAAAATCATTCCTATATCAGAGCAATTTTAGATAGTTCTTAGTTAGTTTTTATCTGAGTATGGGAATGCCTACCTCAGCGATGATATTTTCACATATATATATTTTGCGTTGAATTTTTTTACAGGTTCAACCTGGGTATCCATGGGAAGATCCTTGAAATGATAAAGTCCTTCACTCTTCTTAGATGATAAAAAACCATCCTCATCTATTACAGACTTCGCACTTTAGGGGGAAATCTATTACACAAAAAATTGTCACCATGACTTTCTACAGATTGTGTGAGTCCATCAACACTCATACTTACCTCCTTTGCAAGTCTTAAACCTCATCTCTTCATGTCAAGCCTTGAAAATGGGAGAAAGACCTTAAAAATATCTCAAATCCTGGTTTCACACTTTCTCCTAGCATTGCCTGCAGTGCCGCACCCAATGGTCATGTTTCCTACGAACCTGACTGCTCTGTCTATTGAGTAATGGGTGTGAACCCCTGTAAAAGTTAAAAAGGCATGAGTTCATTCTTAAAAACTCATCTTGGGTCACTTCTAGAGACTTCTAGAAGGAATATTACGCTAGCAAGTCCGCTCCACCTTGGTTCATCCATTCCATAACTAAGGGAGCTAACTCCATGATATGAGGTGCTTATCCCATTGAAGGAGGAAATTATCACTTCAATGGTGGACCTGCAACTTCCTCCATTTGCACTATAAATTCATGCATTGGGCTGGTTGTAAGAGAGGTTGAAAGCTGAAGATTCTTGAGGGTAAATGATGCTGAAAACTAGGCTTCCTTTTTGAGCTTGTGAGAGGAGAGATCACATACCTTTCATGTCATTTGGGAAGTGAGTGATGCTTGTCAAAGTAGAGGATACTCCTGCTGGACCCTGGAAAGAACTTGTGCAACATCAAGGCAAAGGTTGTAAGGTTCTTTTACTCATAAATTTAATAGAATCAAGTTTGTTTTTCTCAATAAATTGTCTCTAATAGTTTATTTTATGAGCTCCTTGATCTTCATAATGAACATGTTTTGTTATATGCAAGTATGCTTTGATGTGTGCTTGTTTGTGTATGCAGGTTATTAAACGGGAACTGCTTGAAGCTGTTGAAGTAAAACTGCCTCAAATAAGCATTGGACCGAGGTAGGTTATATTACACCTCTTAGTATTCATTAATGAATTGAAACATGTTTAGAGAAAAGTAGATTTGCTTGTGCTCTTTGTTGCTAGATATCATTCGATACTAGGGAGATCGGACTTGTCCGCAAGAATGATTTATCCGGCCAACATATGTTCTGCCAAATTCACATTTTGACAATTTTACATAGAGATTTTCTCTTCTCAAAACATCTAAAATTCGCTTTACATGCTTAACATGTTCATCCCTTGTTCTACTGAAAACAAGAATATCATCTAAATACACTATTACAAAACCATCAATGAATGGCCTAAATACATCATTCATGACTTGCATGAATGTGGTTGGAGCGTTAGTTAAGCCAAAATTCATAACCATCCATTCATAGAGTCCTTGCTTCATTTTGAAAGTAGTCTTCCATACATCCTATTCTGAAACTCTGATCTGATGGTAGCTGCTTCACAAGTCCAATTTAGAGAAGTAAACTACATCTTTTAATTTATCTAACAAATCATCAATACGAGGAAGAGGATAACGATTCTTTATTGTGATTTTATTCAATGCTCTAAAATCAATGCACATTTGCCATGAACCATCTTTATTTCGCACTAACACAATAGGTGATCCACACAGTGATGTGCTTGGTCGAATAAACCCTTGATTGAGCAACTCCTGTACCTGCTTCCTTATTTTTGCATTCTCTAGAGCTGATAACATGTACATTCCAATGTTAGGTAGTGGAGCATCCTGCTACAAATAAATCTCATGTTCTCTTTCTCGCTTGGGTGGAAGCCCTTTAGGCTCTTGAAACAGAATATCATAATCAAAAACATCTTTAACTAGATCTGCTTTCTGTTTAGGATTACAACTTTGGAATGCATCAAATTTATCAATATCCTTTGCTTTTACAATCATTAGTAAAAATTGTTTACTTTCATTTACAATTATTTTCATCTATCCAGAATTTATGGGAGAGAAGTTATCTTTGAGTTTATGAGCCCTTACAATATATTCAATTCCATCCTTAGTGAGTTGATACTTATTTTTCAGTTCGATAGAAGATAGCATTTCTATCATACAAGTATGGACTTCCTAATATAATTCTGCATATGTCCAATGGGACTATGTCTAACTCAACCTCATCTACAAGCTTTGACCCAATAGCAAAACGAAGTTTACATTGTTTTGTAACTTGTAGTTTAGTTTTATCACACACCCACCCTAATGGATATGGCTTTTTATGAGGTTTTGTTTCTAGACCCAACTTCCTTACAATTGCTTCAGAAATCAAATTAACTTGTGACCCACTATCAAATAAAGTATCAATTTTACTATGCTTGGAAATGACTCTTATGTGAAATAGCTCATTTATTTTCCTCTCATCATTATCATTATCAACAGAATTTGAAGTACTTGTATATGCTTTAGAATCTTTACCTTTTATACCTGTAGATGTAACCATTGTCTCGTCACCTGAATTTGATCCCAAGTCCTTTTGAATAGCAGCAACATTCTTTCACTCTTTACCCCCAAAGTTCTTAGGCTTCAATTCTGGATGCAAAGACTAGCAGTGTGCCTCATTGTGTCCCTCCTTCTTACAATGAGTGCATGAAGGTTTATCCTTCTTCACGGTGTTTTTTTTCTTCTCCTTCCACTTACGTTTCTTCTTGCCTTTATTCTTTCCTTCAATATGTTTGGATGATTTCCCAACATCTGGGGTTACATTTTTACCTCTAGCTTCTAGATGAGTTGTTTGAATAGATACATCATCTAAGCTAGTTGGATTAAACATAAGTATGGTATGCCTCAAATAACTATGAATACCACCTATGTATTTCAACAATGTTTCTAGTGAGTCCAATGAAATGCCTAGTGTTAAAGCTCTCTTATGGAATTCCTGAGTATAACTTTGAACACTTTTACCTTTTAATTGACGTAGTGTTTGCCAACTCATCATTTATTGTTGCATAAAAGCCAATGGATAAATTTTATTTTTAATATTAGAAACAAATTCATTCCAAGTTGAAATGATTTTACTATGCTTTTGGAGATCTACTTGTGTCTTTCCTTCCCACCATACAAGTGAGGTTCCTCCAAGTCTAAGGCTAGCAAGCTAGATCTTCTTCCTTTTTGATCCAAATTTCTACACCCTACAATATAAATCAATTTTCCTTATCTAATTATCAAGCTTTTTAGCATTAAGTTCTCCATCATAAATTGGCAAATAAAATTTTACATCTAATTTGATCAAATAGGTTTTCTTTTTATTCTTCTTAGCAGAACTAATTTTATGAGAAGAAGACGATGATGATGACAATGATGGTGATGATGGAGGAGATGGAGAAGGTTTTTCTCCCTTTCCTTTATATTCTTTATCTGGAGGAGTAAAAAGAGAATGTTCCTCTGCTCCTTTGTTTGGTTTAGGTGATGAAGTGCCTTCACCTTTACCCTATTTAAACTCATTATACATCTCTTCCACCATGGCGCGTATTATCATGAAGGTATCCAAGAATTGGGATTTTAAACCAAGTGGAGTTTCATTTTCCATCCTTCTTTGTGAAAAGACCCTTCCAATCTATGGATTCACCTCAACAAGCTCTCTGTTATCACTCAGGTTATTCCCCCAGGAAAATACTAAGGAGGGAATATGGCCGAGGTAACCACAAACCAATCTTTTAGATACAGATTCTAGCCAATCTACATCCAAAGAGGGCTCTCTCTTTATAATTTAGCTTTGTTCTGAGGTTTTTTAGGCTGGTTATGATGTATAGGGTTTTGTTTTGATTTTGTTGGATGGTGATCATCAGTAGGCATGAGGTGCAAATCTAAACAGTTTATTCCATTGGGCTGATGGAGTCTATGAGTATGAACTGTTGAATATGATTTCTTTGACAGAAGGTTATACTACAGAGCAAGATAATCAATCTTGGAACAATTTTATAATCTGGAAATAGATGGAATGGAAGCCAGTGGGTGAAGGGAAATTAAGAATCTTTCGTCATGTTGGTAGAGGGAAATCTGTGATATTACCAAGGAGCAATTAAGAATTCCTTGTTTAATGTTCCAAGTGAAAGAATCAGTGGAAAAAAGAGCAGTTAAGAATTCCTATTTATGTTGATTCTGAAGAAAACATAAGTAGTAATGGAGATTGAGCACAGGGTGTATTTAAACAAATTCTGGGCCATTCTTTTTCTCTATTACTAAGCATATGAAACATATATGATATTTGTAAACATGAAAAACTATAAAACACAGGTAAGAAGAAACTTATTGATCCATAAAAGACACAGGAATCCTGTAGCAGGGCCCAGAGCATTGAATCCACATTTAGACAGTGCAACAACAATAAACTTCAACAGCCTTTTGTTAAAAATTCTCAGAATTACAGCGCAGTCCAAAAGAGATATCACCAACCCCGAATACATCTCTTGGGGAGGTATTTATACAAAAAAGAGATACAAAATATCTCATAGAGAAAATATCAAGCAATAACTTTATCCATCTACTTCTACAAAAGAAGTAAATGACATTGAAAACAGAGGGCAATGAATGTAGGAGTAATTGCTGATGTGCTGGTTGCCTTAGGTGGTCAAATATATTTGACTTTTTGACTCAATGAGTTGGCTGGTAGTTGTCTCTTTACTTTGCTTGCTGTCCTGACCCTTTCATCTGTGCCTGACTCCGCTTTAATGCAATTTGGCGTGACTTCCTTCCTCTGTTGTTTTCATTTTTATGATATGTGGCACGCACATTAAATTTGATTAAATGTAGATGATCAAAAGAGAACTAAAACTACATTGGTAAAACCTCTAACATGCTCTGCCACCATTGGTCTATTGGCAACTGGTGTCTTTGTAGTTTTATCAATATTTCATCATCTTCAGTATACCTGTAGGAATTGGGTTGGACTTCAAAAAGATGATGTGTTATTTCATGCTCAATATAGAACATATTTTCGAACTTGTCATATAAACTCTGTCCAGAGGGAGGTGCTATGTCTTCTGAAGTGCTTGATGATGTTGTGATTTGATTGGCAACGTATGTATTCACCCTGTGAGCATATTGTTCATGTGTCAACAGTCTCTGATTGCTGGTTAAAAAACTGGGTAGACCCTTTTGTTGCAAGGTTGTAAACTTTTCTGTAAAAGCATTTATTTCCATCTGCATTTCTTGACACTTTCTCTCCAGATTTTGTATAAAATTCCTCATGGTTAGCACCTTTTTAACTGTCAAAATGGTACCTGTTCTATCCCTAATATCTAGAGTTGCTAGTTGTTCTTTGGTATGAGTATTTAAAAAATGAATTAGTCTATTGGCTTGTTCGGGCATGTTTCCCAATAATGCTCTGGCCTTTTGAATCTCCACTTGGGCCATTTCTATTAATTCAATTTTCTCATGGATAGTTTGTATTGATCTCCATTGATTAGTGATGGACTGGCCAATTTTAGTCCACAAAATTGTTTTGATTTCTGATAGAGGTTTATGAAGAGTAAGATCTTTCTCCAAGGATTTTACCTTATTTTCCAAGGTCTTTACTTCTCTGGTTTTTTCTGCCACAATTATTTTAGATTTATCATAGCTTACCTCTAACTTGGCCAGTTTTTCTTTGGCTTCCTTTAGCTCTGCCATTTGGAGTTTTAATTCTTTTATTGCCTTCATCATCTCTTCCATGCTCATGTTGGTATCTGGTACTGTTGTTGTTGTTTCTACTGAAGTATCTGTGGCTAATGTACCTATTGCTGGGACAATGGGAGGTACTGCTGTTGTGGTTGTAGGAGGAGCAGTTGTGCTTGTGGGAGCTGTTTTTGGTAGCTAGGAGGTCGACACTCCCTGCTTTTCTTGTAATGCTTTCTCCAATTCCTGCTTTGTCTCATTTAGCCTTTGATGCATTTTCATTAGCAAATCCATTAAGTCTTCCTCTTCCTTTTGCTGCACTACCTTTGTGGTTTGTAGATGCATTGTAATTGGCAGCTTTAATTGCTTTTTGAGGGCTGCAATGTCTTCTTCCTTCTTTTTTATCAATGCCTTTATGCCCTTGGAATCCTTGGGATCATGTCCCAGCTCAATGATAATTTCTTCCAAGGATTTGATTATGTTATCCTTGGCTAATGAGGAAGCCTTTTCCAATTCTAATTGGGCAGAGGTGTTATTCAATGAATTCTGCAATTTATGAGCTAATAATGCCTTGTCTGCCAAGGTGGAGTACACCATTTCTCTGGTTTGCTTATGTAATTCAATCTGGTCCATTGGATGGATATCTTTGGAGAGAACTTCCAGATTGGTCCTGATATAATCAACAGCTAACTGTGGCTGCTGCATTGTGGGCTTGAAGTGACTAAGGGTCATTTTCCCTTCTTGAATATCATATGCTGCCATTAACCTTTGTTGATTTGAGGGATCCATTCTCAGCAATTGATTATAAAGTTGAATTCTTATTGGCTCCTTTCTTGCCTTTATTTTAGTAAATGCTCTCTTAATGTCTGAACCTTGCTTGCTTTGTTGCTTGTTTTGTGGCATGGTGGATGTAATCTCCACACTGTGCTGTCTCTCTATCTCTTGCTGGTATGAGCTAGCTAATGTTTCCAAGTTTGGAGTAGTCTACTATTCAGTCCTTCCTTCACCTCTTGGCCTGCTTGTTGTCCCTTCCAAGAGTTCCTCTTCAGAGTAAGGATTTAACCTTTGCCTCTTTTCCCCTGGCTGCCCTTCTAGTCCACTGATAGGTGTGTCTTTCTCTCTATCTCTTTTGTTGCCTCTTTCCTCTTTTAGAGGAGTTTGTAACACAGGGATTTCAGGCACTTTAGTCTGTGTTGAAGGACCTTGCCCTTGGCCCTATTCCTTTGATGTATCTGGCTAGTCTGTCATTGTTTCTTGCTCTGTGTCTATTACCTCCTTACCCTTTGTTGATCTGGTGCTGGCCTTTTATGTGGACTACTGAGAAGTCCTAGAAAAAGATGTATCACCTCCTATGTGCTGAGGCAGCTTGAAGGATACCTGTCCAAAAGAGTCCAAGTCAAACGTTTTTTCAAGTCCTTTCATGGCCTTTTCCAATTTCTCTTCTTCAGTAATTTCTTCCACTAAGGTGCCTTCTAACCATTCTTGTTGATTAGCATACTGCTGGATTTCAGGGATTTTGCAATGAACATATGGAGCTAGGTTGTTTTTGGCTTTTCTATAACTTATAAAATGATTGGGGTCATATGGAGCCCAATAAAAGCTTTGTTTCAACTTAAGTTGCTCCCCTAAAATTTTATCAGCCTCTTCCCAGGCTTCCCTTTTTTTGAAGATAAAAGGGCCCAATTGATTTCTTATTTTCAGTTGTGCCTTTTTCTTAGCCTTGCAGAAATGGATTATGTCTGTATGGATAAACTGCCTGAAGTACTCCAATGCGAACAACCTCATAGGCAAAAATTTGGGTAGCTTGTAGGGGCATAGTTCATAGCCATAGATCCGGATTTTAGTGTGATTCTGGTAAAAGTACCAGTCGCCTATGTTGTAGCTTTTGGAGAGCTGTAATATTTTCTGCATTTCATCAGAGAGTCTAGTAGGAGGAGTTGTCACCAATAAAGAAGAGGCTGGGTGTATGAACAGGTCAATGAATTCACAATAAGTATAAGGGGAGTCATTAACATGGTGGAAGACTGAGGTCCAGAAGATTACAGACCTTCGCTCTCCTTTAAGATCTAATTTTCTGAGGGAAATTTGAAAACTATTTGGTTGATTGAACAACAACAAATGATATATGTATGATGTGTATTTAAACACTCTTTCTCTATCCATGCTCATGAATTGCTCATGGATCTTATCAACTAAGAAGGTGGCATAATCATACTTGACAGCAGGGGGTTGTCTTGGAGTAAAAATGGACGGCAAAACTAAAGTAGTCTCATCAACATACTCACTAGTTTTGAATCCTAGGATATATGAGATCATGTCAATAATGAATTTTTTTGCTTCAGTGAACCAAGAATGCACATATGGAGGGGGCTATGTGGGCAGGCGATCTAGTCTTCTAAACATTTGAGTAATCCGGGTTAACTCTGACTTGGAAATTTTGGCACCTTGGTCAAGCAAAAACCCCATGGAAAGAGGAGTGAGAGGTTGAGTTGGCTTGAAGTGCAACATTTCGTTTATGGATTCAGGGGTGATGTAAAAAAGGACATTTCCTGAAGGGGCCATCATTTCTCTTTGAATGGGCTCATAATTGGCATAGCATTGGTGAATGAGGTCAGGGAATACATTGACTGAAGAGAGGCAGTATATGGGCATATTGGACTCCCAAATTCCATAGACATCAGCATTGTTACGGTAGCTATTCCTAATTTCACAAACTGCCTGGAGATGAGGCTTGTCACCCCTTAAGTCATTAATCTAGAAATATCTGCCAGCTAAAGATATCCATTCCAGTTCTTTGTGTGGACCATTGAGAGGTGCAACATTAAGGGCCACTATAGCCTCCATTTCTCAATTGTCTGTGATTTTTCAATTTGGAATTTGGGTCTGTGTAGCAAAAGTAGATAAAAAAATGGCTCCAGGGCCTTTCTCAGGGAATTGCAGATTGAAGTTAATTCAAATTTTAACTTGTTGGGTGAATCTTATAGTGGAACACGAAGCTTGCAGGGTTTTTTGGTCAAAATGGACAAAAACAGTGGTGATGGTGCGCTTATAGAAAGTAGTTTGACAATTTGAGCTTGAATTTGGGTGTTTTTTCGAAAATTTGTAGAGGAAAGTCAAAAATAGTGGGCTTGGGAACAAGATTTGGGTAAATACTTGTTTTTATCAGCTCACTGTGTTTTTAGCTGCGAGAGTTGAGTGTTTTGTGGAAAATGGACAAGACAGGTATGCTTGAGGTGTGTTCAAGAACTATAGACTGAATTTGTTCGATTTTTGGTTCTATGGATGCAATTCAGAGAAAAAACCGGAAATACATAGGGTTTGGAGGAAATGAAGTAAATACCTGTGTTTTTGCGACGCATACGAGATTAACTGGCCGGTTGGACGATCATTTGTAGAGCAGGATGCCAGATTATGGTGGTCAAGGTGACGGATTGGAGCTTTAGTGGCAAGTTCGTCATAGTTTGCATGCATAGGTTCCGCAAAATAACAAATAGAAATGGACGAAAATAATCACTTTCACAGGTTTTGACAAAAAAATTGGCTTTATGGGCTTTTTGGCACTTTTTTGTGATGACATCGGCATGACGTAAATTTTTTGTCGTGTAGCGGGGTACAGAAGATGACGTGTCAGATGACATGGAGCTGAGGTGGCAATAGTGACGTGGGGATGATGTGAAGGTGATGTCAGAGGATGACATCATCGGGGTTCCGCAAGGGCGGTATATGGTATTCCTTGCATCGCTTTTGGGACAAAGGATGTTTTGGGTGGGGGGGATGCCATGATATCAGGCGGGCGACATGTGTCCCATGGTATGGTGAGAATACCACTTTTCATCGGGCGGTAAATTTCAAACATCGGAGGGGTTTCGATATTGATGCGGGCCGTCGGATGGGAAAGCCTAGATCCAATGGTTGACACATGATGTACATGGCAAAGGGTTATGGTGCGGGGCCTGACTAATTAAATCAACATTCTGTAATGTTTTCGAGGGTTAACTTTGTTTTCCAGGACTGCGGGTTTGGTTATTTGTTTAACCAAAGATTAAACAAATTCCATAGCTCTTTTGCACGCGGGGAGGGTTATCACAGGGTTTCAAATAAACCTTGGATCCCCTTTTAAAGTCATTAACATATGGCTTGTAATCAAGCCCGGGGCAGGATATTTAAAATTTTGGGTTTTTATGTATTGTATATAGTATGGGGATGGGGAAAGGTTTTATATAGGAATTTATATAATAAATTCAATATGTTAGTATGAAAAATATGTTGAAACAAAAAGCGCTAAGTTTAAAAGTGAAAAACTTAGGCTTAGGGAGATGAAAGGACACCAAGCTATGAAGTTTGGGAAACTTAGCATAATGGGAGAAAAGCATTTTATACAAGAAATGTGGCTTCCTTTGCCTAAGTAAAAACAGAATTTTACTTAATCTTTTTCATGAAATGAAGTGGACTAGGAGCATTGAGCAGATCCCAGTGTCCTTGGAGGGAGGTTAGTGAGTGATTGTTGGGAGGGGAATGAGGGGAAGTTAGTAATGCTTCTTTTGACTTTGTAGCCACACCTTTCCCTGGTAGTTATGATATCCATGAAATGAATCATCCTGGAAAGACAAAATTGCTCACAAACTTGCTTCTACAACACCAAAACTTCCTACCCAGCCTATCATACCTAACATTTTTTCTTCTTTCTTGCTTGGGTGCATTTGAACTAGAAAACCCTGATTCTCTTCTTTTCTTTTAGTTACCATCCTATCTAAGTCTGCCCTTATTTCTTCCAAGGGCTCAGATTTAGCTGTTGAGACCCTTTGCTTCTCTACCTAATTACTTGTCTACCAAGCTTGAACTATTTGGACAGACTTTATTCTCTATTTCTAAGACAAGTAAATTTAAATATGGACTTGGCCAAGATTGAGCTGTTTGGCCATTCATTAATTGTGGCATGAGTGAACTGATTGCACATAATGAAATTCTTCAAAAATGGAATAGTAGTGGCATTTTGGACTAGCACACTTTCCTGGTCTTTTCATTTGGGGTTCATTTTTTTTTCCTTTTTCTTGACCATTTCATTTTTCTTGCCCTTTGATTTTTCTTTTAGGGCACACCCTCTTTTCATTTTTTAATTTTTTGTTTTCTTGGAATATGGAACACCTTTGCAGCCAGCCAAAGGTTTGAACATATTAGGCCTTATCAATGTTAATCATGAAAAATGACACCTATTCGTATAGGAACCTAACAGTCTCCTTCGCCTCATTTGAGCCTCAACCTAGGAAGCATCCAAATCTTCACACAAACTTGCCAACCCTTAAAAGCCTTGCTGCTCTGATACCACTTGATCCATTAATGAAAAAGGTATTATAGACTATGTGTGAATTCACTTATGTTACTTAATGCAATGGATCAAAAATATTGCAAATAACACAAACAATTAAATCATTCAGAGACACATTCAAGCACATCAACACAACAAAATTTAATAAAGGAGTTCACCAGACTTCCTGGCTACATCTCCTGGTCCTTTCGCTTCTAGTGTTGACCACTTTATTTTTTCTTTGAAAATGTTGTTACAGGCATGAATTCAAAAACAGAGTCTCAGATGGGAAAATGAACGTCACCACTACATTCAACTCGAAATTTCAAGTCAAACAAGTATAAACTTGACCATATTTGGTCACTGTGACCTCCAGACCCCCTGGAAAGTCAAAAACCACCTTTGCCTATGGAAAAACCACTTCTCAACTGCGCAAAACCACATATGCGTTGTCAAAACCACTTTTGCATGTCAAAATCCGCTTTTGGGAAACTATGCGCTCCTCGAGAACTGAACGTGCAACGAAATGATATGAATGGTTTGGGACGACTTGATAAACAAGTCCACCGTTTGGCGTAGTGGAAATTCCATATGTAGTGAAGGCATATATAGTGTGGGAGGGTTGGCAGGTTGATTCATATATCTATATATATATATAATATATATATTTATATATATATATATATATATATATATATATATATATATATATATATTGATATGGTGTATTGTTGGTTTGGATATGGTTTGTTATATCATATAATATAGTTACGATATAATATATACCGTGTAGTGAAACCTTACCATTTTAACATCTTTTGAACTCCGGCAGGTACATAACAACATTTGATGCTAACGGACTGGCAGTCTAGGGTTGATCCAGCCTTCTGATCCTTTTTTCGGCATACCCAACTGCAACATTAAATATAATATCGCCTCTATAGGTAACAAGATTCAAGCTGTATCCCAATCAGCGTGTGCAATCCGGTGAAGTCATTGCTATTCCAGGAGGTCAGGGGTTCAATCCTCCCTGACCCCAAAATTTTGGGATTTGCAAAACAATATTGGACAAATCCGAGTTGCCATGTGTCAGCACTGGATTGGTCCATATTCACCAATCATAAACTGCCATGTCACCCTCTTTGCTGACATCATCACAAACATGTGCATTCCTAGGACAACACAAATCTTGCTGATGTCAACCTTGACTTTGACCATTGACCAATTTGACTTTGACTTTGACTTTTTTTTACCTTAGTTTGCCTAAAACTTTGACTGGCCTTAACTTCTTAATCCGAACTCAAATTTTCGTGCCGTTTACATTGTTGGAATCATCTCGTCAAGCACTTTGAATTTATACAACTTTCAACTGAATTTGAAAACTTTGATCTGGAGGCAAAACTGGATCCATTTTAGATCACTCCAGGTCAATGAGCTTTGATTTAGCCTCCATAGATATAAATTCTTATCCCTTCTCATCTAGGAGATCGACCAAATTAGACTCAATGGTAATGAGAGTCTGATCATCCCAGTCTTGTTTGTCTTTTCCCCATTTAATAGATAACCTCTTGATTTCAAGAAGGTTATGAAAAAATCCTTCAG
The DNA here is from genome assembly GCA_000404065.3 of Pinus taeda. Classification (NCBI taxonomy): domain Eukaryota; kingdom Viridiplantae; phylum Streptophyta; class Pinopsida; order Pinales; family Pinaceae; genus Pinus; species Pinus taeda. The sequence goes on along the minus strand of APFE030671045.1, from coordinate 26,044 downwards.
CAATGGATCTCCCCAATGAAGGTGGATGAGAGCGCTAGTAATCCGTGACCAAACTGATGTAATTGGGATCCTTTAACAGGTGGAATTGAATTTAAAAGGGGTTCTAGGCTTTTGGAAAGGACCCGATAGCTACATGAAGATGGGAGAATGACTAGGTATTCCACCGAATCCAACCCACTATCTATAATTTGAAAGGGTTCTTACTAGAGGTTCGTTGATGAGTAACCTATCCAAGCGCCTAGCCAGAGATGCATCCCTAGTTATTTTGTTGCACCATGTAGGTTGAGATTTTTACATAGATATATCAATCAAGTGGTGTTGTTCAAGAAGCTGCTCCATAGTGTCAGATAAGGGATCCACTTGTGCATTGCATCCCCAAGATTCCCCATATGCAATGGAGAAATTCATGTCCCCTCCAAAAATGATATTGTTAGATCTTACAAATGATAGATTGAGGAGGCCAAAAATCAGCTATGTTATGCCAGGGGGCTTATACATTGATAACCCTAAGCTCCAAGCCAAATTTCGAGGAGTATATGTCAATACCGATGAAACTAGATTCTCCCCAGGAGGCTTTGAGTTGGATAGTGTGAGGTTCTATTCCCAAAGAAAGACCTCTGGATTGCCCAATGATGTCAAGTGCATGGAAGTTCCAACCCAACTTCAATGATTGTAGAACAAGAATGACCAGGTCAGCCAAACCAAGGGTTTCTTGAACGAAAATAATATTAACATTCTCAAATTCAAATAATTGTCAAAGGGTTAGGCTTTTGGGAGGGCTAGCCAATCCTCTACATTTAAAGGAAAGCCACTTCATAAGGGTGTCTAAGGGAAGGTAATCGATGCTCTAATTAGCCAATCAAGTGTGGATTTTCTGCCATGAGCCACTTCCACCCTAGCCTGCAAGATAGCTTTTGAAATGTGGGATTGACGGCCCTTGGTGGTCTTGGAGTAACGAGGAGGGGAGGTCAATCAAATACCTATATGCTTAGCTGGATGAGACGCATCGAATCAGGGGTTGTAGGAATGAGAGTGAGATGAGGTAGTCAAGGTATCTGAGTGGAGAGATGAGTGAGCCAAACCAGGGATAGAAGGGCGAGTAGTCGAGATAACAGTTAGGTGGAGGTCAAGGGGGGCAGGTAATAACAATGAAAGTAATGTCTGAAATAGATGTAAATGCAGTATGCAAGTGTTGAACAGTGCAATTTAATGAAAATTAAAAAACAGAACAAAAGGGAGGAAGAGTACCTGATGAGCGAGCGGCCGCAACTGCAACCCTGGATCTCATCATAGGCAGGGAGGGAGGATGGGGGAGGCTGAAGATTGCAGTTGATTTGATCCGCCCACTGTCGCCAGAGGTACATTGGATCAAGGAGGTTGTCCAACAACTGATGAGGGTACAATAGGAGCATCATCCTTAGCATCCTTGGTAGGAGTGGCAATCCTTATATAGATGTCCAACTTTATGACACCTTCGGCATCTGAAAAACACGCCTTCATAACCCAAGCTTATTCCACTGAAGCGTGATTTTCTCTTCCAACCATTCTCTGGTATCTATGTATACAAAAATATGAGCCATAGATCGATTGCCAAAGATTATATAGGTCTTGTCATAATCCAGAAAGGTACCAAGTGTGTTCCTGATGTGAGTGAAAATGTCTTTAGACCAAAAGTGTAAGGGTAACCCTGGCACATTGACCCATAGTGGTCTAGCACCAAATTGTTCCTGTTTTGGATCGAATAATGGACTCCAATGCTTAAGAAGAACTGGGGCCATCTCAATATGCCAATACCTGGAGAGTGCCCAGGTGGTGTACTCCTCCCTTTGGAATATGAGAGCAAACCATCCCCATGCCAACATAGGAATATCCAAGAGTTCCTTGAAAATATTCCCCCAAATATCCTTGACCCAGAGGCGAAGGCGAGCAGTAGAATAAGTTCAACCTCTGACTCTACCCACTAAAACCTTGCTAGCCATGTCAACAAATTTCCCCATTTGAAGCCCTTCACCAAATTTTTGTGTTAAATCCTTACTGGTAGCCTTAACACATTTCAGCTTTTTCTTACGAGTATACGACATGATCAAGTGATCTTGCAAGTGATCCTGTGAACCTTGTTGATCCCACTGAGGTTGCAAGGAGTTATCCTGGGCTTTTATCACCGGTGTATTGAAGCAACCAAAAGGTGAGGATGTGGGAACCGACTCTGTCGCAGAGGGAGTGAAAGGATTAGATTATGGATGGGAGGGGCCAACCACAAAATCAAACCCTACAAAGGAGGGGAAATCATAGGGTATATGGCGAGGCGGAGTATCAAAAGGCGACGGGTCAAAGGGGGGGGAGGGTGGCGTACAAAAGCTAAGTAGGTGGAGGGTAGTCGATGATAGGGATGGGTAGTCAAGGCCCGGGGAGTCAATAGACATGGCAGCAAATGGTAGATAGGATGAGGAAGGACTGGGGTTGAAACGGGAAGGAGGAATAATGAAAAATTGTGGAAATGGTGGAACTTGAACCCTAGCAGTCGAAACCTCTAGCGGATCATTAGGCGCATCTAGATAGGCTCATAGGGGTTAGGTTAGAAGAATAATCGACCACATATTTGTTCATGTCTGAAATCCTGTAGACCATCCCAGCGACAACGAAGGGTGGTCTATTGACAACAAATCCAAAGAGTTGATGCCGACCATGACGGTGAAGATGACAGTACGGTTGTGAGAATGGCGATCTAGAAACTGTGACGCTTCACGCGGTGAGGAGGAAACCTTGGCCATGATCCCACCACTGAACAATCTTGATCTCCCGCATCCTTGCTCTTGATGCAAGTCTGAATCTTGTATAAGTGTGCCTGTTTAAATGCCACTTCATGAAATAAATTTCATTTGTTATAAATAAAGGTCTGTGTGCATCTTGTTTTTATGCCACAACCTTTTCTTCTGATTTGGATCAAACTATTTAATCTTGATCATATCATTTAAATTTTTGTATTAGATTAGAGAATAAGTTCAACAAAACAATTTAATCTTGGTTGAACATTAGAAATTATGATAGAATAGGAAAATTAAAAGGCCTAACATGCTCAAAATGTGGCCTAAGTTATATTAGAATGGGCTTAAGTTAGTGAAATAATTAAACAAGGGAAGCTAGTGTAAACATGCCCAAAATAGATTAATTCTTAATTAGTTCTTAATTACCATTTTAAAGGGTGATTAATTATTTTGTAAATAATTGTTTATTATGTTTTATTGTCAAAATCAAATACAAAAAAAAAGGTTTGTCGGTAAGCGATAAAGTTTGGGTAAGAATCGACGGTGATCCACCTCCCCGCCCAGATCAATGATGGAAAAGCCTCTTCATAACCCCTCACCATGATACGAGATAATGGTAAGGGGGGTGGGGGGAGGATGCGAAAAGTGGTTTTCTCTATGTGTGCCCCTCACTTACATGTCACCTCCTCCACGCTTCGCACCCCCCTCACTCCATACTGCTTACCACTACCCCCCCTTGAAATCTGCCATCCTTCCTTCCCACGCTTCTCAATATCATGCCAATGGTCACACCTCTCACGCTATCCACCTCCAAGCGCTCCATGCCACATGCCCTCAGCCGTTGTCGCCATTAATTCCCTCATGTTGTTGCTCTTGCCTCCCTTTGATGCATTAAATTTATAATTAGCCGATCAACAATGACTTTCCTATAATGGTAGCCTTAATCCATTTATAAATATCCATCTGGCCCATTACAATGAATTTTTCTAAATAGTTTTCTTTCACTGTTTCCTGCACTGTTCATGTTTTCATAGATTCATGCCATTGTCGAGCTTGTAACAATAAGCGTCCTTTGAATATATCTATGCATTTGTTTCTACCATCCTATATTTCAGTTATATCATGGCTCCAAAGAAGAAGGACAAGCCATCTACTAGTTCCTCTGCAACACGAGAAACCCCAAAGGCCTCTAATGCCTTAGAACTATACCATATCCAATTAGCTGACCAGTATTTCAAAATTGCAGACACTGAATGTGAATTCGACATGTTCGAATTGCAGAATTGGTAGAAGAAGACATATTTTTGACTCTGAAGATGAAATTAACCTATAGGAATCCCTTCTACCCCTGTATATGTTTCCTCAGACCTATTCCTTTCTTGAATTAGTTATCTGGTGCCAAGCCAAATATAATCCTTTACAGAGAACAATGGTAGCTTAGAATGGAGACATTCTGATATCTATCACTCCAAAAACCATTAACAAAATGCTTCTGATCCCATAAAATGATTCCCTAATCTTTTTCTCCACTGCAACTTTAATTGACCTATATCATACGCTAACCTTCCCTCAAAGAGATCAAATTTTTGAGATATTTCTCCCTGAAGATGTTGAGATCCCCAAAAATAATCCTCCTTATCCAACACATAATTTCCCTAATTTCTTGCTTGTTAGGCTACCCATCATACCAATGGGTATATGAAGCTATCCTAGGCTATTTGTCAATCTTTTCTAAACAAAACAAACTTTCCTTCATGTATAACTATAGATAATTCTTGGTTGAAGCCATGCATGAGCAATTGATGAATATCACTACTAAAGGAGTGTTTAAATACTCTTGTGTTATTTCATATGTTTATTTTTCAACAGGGAGATAGGTTTCCTATTGTTTTGCATAAGAAGGATGATCAGCAAGAGAATCAAGCAATCACTCAGTGGACCTCATTAATTAGAAAGAACTCAACTAAGTTCATATTTTCAGACTTTATAGGCTATTTCATTCACCTAGTTTCACAACTTCTAAGTAGTCAGAGTGAACCCATGATCAATACAGAAATCAAAAGGATCTTGCATCTTAGTGATCAAGTTAGAACAGGAGACTGGTATCTTTACCAGAACCACACAGAGATAAGAGAATATGGCTGCAAATTAGCTCCATCTAAGTTTCCCAAATATGTTCCAATGAGAATTTTCTCTCTGGAATATATTAGGCAAATGATGAATATGGATGAGCTTGATTTCATTTCAAGGAAGAGGAGATCACAACTCAAGATAAAGGCACAAGTAGGATCATTCATTTGTAACACCATATCAATAGGTTTAGAAGTAGATTCCATACTAAAATAGATGGATTTCCAACCAAGCTTCACCTAGTCTTATGACCCATTCAACATTATTTCAGACTTAAGGGTGGAACTCAAAACCACTCCATACAATCATACACCTAGACCACAGATTGAGAAGTTCAGAAATTAAGAATAGTGGGAAGAGAATACTCTTTAAGAAGCAGAAGAACAAGTTTTACCTCCTTCTAATTTTCAGACTCCAACTTCTCAAACCAAATAGGATAAGAGGACTAGAGAAGGATCATCATCATCAGCTATTGGAGAAAAGGAATTCATTCACTATTAGAAAAATTCAAGGAATAAATCCAAAGGAACTACTACTAATACTCATGGTCAGAAGGAGCATATCATCATCAATTTGGATTATTCATAGGTTTCCATAGGGACAAAAGAACCTGTAATTACTACTCCTTCTTATTATACTTCATAGAATTTGTTAGAGATCACTCAATCTGTAGGACCAAGTGAAACAAAGGAGTCAAATGTCTTCACTAATTTGCTTGAAATTAAGTAGAAGAATGAAGATTTAAAAGAGAATGTTTATGCACAGTTTTGGAAGCAGACTTCTGCTTCACAGCATGGGTTGTTAACAACATTGGACATCGAGAAGGGAAGAATGCAAATGGCTTTTCTATAGGCTCAAGTGCCCTTTCCCAAAGGTTATTCTGATTACAAGAAAACTATATTTTCTTTTGATGCTAATCAGATACATCCAATTTATCAAAGGAACATGCATAGGCAGTTTTGTGAGATGCTTTTCTCAACCATGACCAATACTGTTATGGCATTGTCAAAACTTAAAACTGCTCTGTCAAATGTGCAGTCACAATTGAATATTGGGAAAATATCATCTTTAGTTAAGGATAACAGGGTCAAGTCATTAGAGGACTTAGTAATTAAAATTAGATATGACCTTGCTGATGTCAAAGCTGTTGAAGATATTATGAAGAAGAAAAACACATATATTTCAACATTGAGGAAGAAGCTGAAAATTCTTCTACAGAGGACCCACAGACCAAGGAGATAGCAAAAACTGAAAAACAAAAGGAAGAAATGCTCAAACTGATAATTGAGCATAATGTACAGATAAAGAGTATGGAGGAGAAAATTGAGAAATTTCTAAAGGAAAAAGAGAAATTTACTTAGTTAGCTATATCTCCCATCACAACTATTCCTATTACGGTGTCCAGAACAACAAGGGAATCTACATCAGCCACAAAATAATCTACATCAATAGCAGGGGAATTGAATAAACTCTCACAGGAGTTGACTCACGAGAAACAAAAAAATGAAAGGCTTCATAAGAAATTCAAGAATTTGGAACCTTAGAAGATAAAGCATGATACTTTGTATGTTGAAGAAATGTAGAAAACACAAAGGTTAAACAGAAGAATTGAAGAGTTGCAGAGCCATTCATTGATGGATCAAACCTTGGCCCAAGCCAAGGAAAGCATTTGGGCAGGTATCAGTCAGGTCACAACTGAAATATGGCCCTCCATTCAGATCATTTTCAAGAAGGAGGAACTCATAAATAGATGTTAGGTAGCCATTGATGAAGTCAAGCATCTGCTTAAAGATAAACTAAGTGATGCTTCAGACATGATCAGAGTTATAAATTCAAAAACTAGGGCCGAGTTGGAGGAGATTAAGATTCTGGATAGAATAGAAACCATCTTGGAGATCAAGAAGGTGTTGCAGAAAAAGAACCTGATGACTCAATTAGAGACTAAGTGCCAAACCTTGAAGACTTTTGTCCAATGGTTTCATTTTAAGTTTAATTTACAGAATCAGAGAGGGTTTCCAAGATTAGTGGATGCAAATGACATGTTGATCAATTTAGAAGAATACTGCCAAATGATGTATATTATAGAAACTGATAAAGAAAACTTTGCAGGCATAACAGGTCATATTACAGGGACGAAAGCACTATAAGCTCTAGATTTTGACTTGACTATTAAACATGAGATTAAACATCTTTTTGTAAATAAGCCCACTTTTTATAAATACACCGAGGTTGATGAAGTTTACAGGAAATTGGTAAATCTTGTTATACCAAGTGAAGACTAATGGGATCACTTGTGTGAAGTTATTGAGTAACTTTCATCAACAACTGGAGGATAGCTGGGCAACACATTTTGAGGACCACATCATCAACAAATTCCTAAAGAATAGTGCTAGCACGTAGTAGTTTTGAAATTCCTATAGTTTTGTATTTTTTTTTTTTTTGAAAATATCTAGAAGAAATTTTGTATAAATAACTCCTCCTTCGATTTATTAAGGGTTGAATCCTTGGATGATATTTGAGAACAGAATTGTAACCAAGCTGGAGATTTGCCAAGTTAATGAAAGGATTTTGAATTTGCCTTCTATAGTTTTGTCTCCTTGTAAGTTTTTCATATGTGCTTATTTCATTATGTATTTATTCATATATTCAAGTCTTTATCCAGAGATCTAGGTAAGATCATACTGAGTATCACTCAGTATTAAATCCCCTGTGAAGTTATCAGCAATAACTAGTGACTACCTTATAATACTATTTGTTATTATAAACTCCCCTATATCAATTAATTGTCGTAGAAATCTGCATTCGTTTAAATATGTTTTGTTCTACAGGAAACTTTTTTTGTCTATATTCTTTTTTTATAACCAATCAAATATTTTATCTGAGTATTTAGCAAGTTATATTTCATCAATATTCTATTATTCATTCACTTTAATTCAATTAACTATAGCTATACAAATGACAACCCTCTCATCTAGTTTAGTAATTGTTAAGGCTTAAGCATCTATTTTCAATAATTCATAACATTGGTCATCCATAAAAATTAAAAACCAACAAAACATTTTATATGCTATCGCATGACTAACTGACCTAGAGTCATCTCATAGGACAACAAATTACATTAGTAACCTTGTTTCAATGTTGTTTATCATTTCTGGAAGTTTCATTAAGTTCTAGGCAGTGGCCTGAGTCCTGGCCCTGAAAAAGTGGCACAGAATGCAGGGTCGTTGTCTTTGAACTGCATGAAAAAGGCCAGAGTTGCATGGATGCCTTACTATGGAAGCGATTGGAGGGTACCAATCACATGCATTCCTTTTCATGGGAGAGACTGAGGCTTTAGGACAGTGAGAAAGCAAGTTCTCTCAGATGTTGGGCAACTTAAGGGGTTGGTTGGCTCCTGAAGATTCTATAGCTTCTGAGGAAGGTTAGATTGGTCTTGTCATGTTGATTCCAATTCCTCAATTGTACATGGGGAGTTGAATAATATTATAGTAAATCTTCCTCACAATTTTACCTCTGTGGACCGGTTGCCTTGGGTAAATGTGGGAGGAGGGTGTTACATAGTGGTATCAGACATGGTTGTGTTCTCTTTAGGTGATATTTGATACCACAAAGTGGTATCAGAGCATGGTTCCATTCTCCTTGGGTGAGGTATTGTTTTTTTCTCCTTGGATGAATGTGTGGTCATGTGTAAATGTTGGTTGCACATGTGTCCTTATGCTTGTGGTCTTTGTGCTCATTGTGTATGCATGGTGGTGGTCATGGTTGTCATTGTGATGTCATGCAGATGTTGATGGTGTTGTTGTTAGGATGTGATAATCATGAATATATAAGTGTTTGTATGTATTGTGTATGCATGTGTATCGTACATATGTTGTTATGCATGCATTATGTCTAGTTGACATGTAGTTGTGGCATCATGCATTGTAACTAGATGATGATTGAGATGATGTCTATATAGTGTGATGATTATGATTATACATGTATTGTGCTAATATGGTTGATCTTGCAGATGAGATATCCTCCCCTGAACTACACTAAGGTATGTTGGTTTTTTTATGATTTGGTTTATTTGACATGATACACCTTGCAGGAAGAGAAGATCAAAGATGACTAGAAAGATGGTAGACTACAGTTCACGAGATTATCCCTATAGATATGATGAGAAACATGATGATGGATATTCACCTAACATATCATACACTCTGATAAGTGTCAAGGAAGAAATAAGAAGTTGCAAAGAAGATAATGACCGAATCATTTAATCATAAGTGAGACTTGCTAGGGCACAGGAGAAACAAAGAGAAGTCAATGCATCGATTCTTCGGAACTCATCGAGCTTGCAAAGACAAGGACCAGTTAGAACCAATCATGGAAAGGAGGATAGGACTAATGGAGCATATGGTAGAAGGTCACATGGTAGGCACAAGTTGGATAGAGATGACATAGTTAGAGATGGAAGATTCTTGGATACACCGGATAGACGAGGCAATGGACATGGGCTTTACTCTAGCTTTGGTTTAGATAGGTATCATGGTCATCATCGTTGTCATCCTTATAGGAGGAGTGAGAGGGGATATTTGTTGGATGAGTTTAAGAAAGAAAAGACACCTACATTTGATGGGGAAATGAAGATGTCACAAGATGCAGGAGTGTGGTTTCTTAGGATGAATAAGTTCTTTAGATTGCACGATTACTTAGAGAACATGAAAGCTAGAGTAGCTACATTCAGTCTTAAAGGTAAAGCAGATATCTAGTGGGAAGATGTAAATAATGTTAGAGGTATTCATGAAGAGGAGTTGACTCGGAGTGAGTTTGAGAGACTTTTCAAGAAGACGTATCTATCAGAGAGATACTATGATGACAAGGAAAATGAGTTCTATGAGTTATAGATGGGATCTATGACGAATGAGTAGTACACTAGAAGATTCTTGGAGTTATTGAGGTATGTGCCTTATCTTAAATAAGATAAAGTGAAGATTCAAAGATTCATCAGTGGGTTTCCAGTAACATTCAAGGATAGGATTGAGTTTGATGAGCCTAGATCATTAGAGGAAGCCATCAAGAAGCTAAAACATTGTTATGAGCAATCAAAGTGCGAATATGATACTAAGCAGAATTTTAAAGGTAATGGGAAGAATAAAGGGAATTGGGATAATAATCGAACAATACCTCATGATGCAGGTAACAAAGAGAATGAAACACCACTTAAAAAGTTCAATGCATCTTACAAAGGACAAGGATTTCGTTTTGAGGAGAAAAACAAGGGTGATGGAAGGAATCCCTTGCAATGTTAGACATGAGGAGGAGAGCATCACAAAAGAGATTGTCCACAACATTACAGTGGTAGAACACATATATACAATTCTTAGAAGGCACAGATAGTGGGGGATGTTGGACAAAGTATTCCTCGGATTTATGCAACGTGGAACGAACAAAATTCGTCTTTCAAGTTAAATTCTTCACAAGACTTGGAATATGTAGATCTCCATTGAGATACAAGAATATATTAAATGTATAAGTAAGAATGATGTTACAAATGAGATTGAGGGTCTTGTACATATTTCTAGGTAGGTACCCTTTCATGAATGGACATGCCTATAGAGACATGCCTCTTCACTACTAATTATTAGTTAATTAATCAATGTTTATGTCTATTATATATATATATATATATATAGTATTCATAACATTTCCTTTCTCCTCAAAAATCTTTGTCCTCAAAGCTTATTGATGAAAATGCTTAATCTCTTTTTTTGTTTTGAATGTCTTCTCGTCTCGGAACTATCATATTTGTTGATACAAGATGATATGATATTCTAAGTGATAAAAACATTTGTAAAACTAAAAATGGATCTAACCACCCTAAGTTAAGCTTATGTGGGATCTTTCGATTATTGGAGACTTGCAATGAATTATTATTACTAAACTGAGTTGTGCACACTTCAATATTCTTCGAAACATAAGTTTGTTGTTTACATTCTGATTGATATAGATTCATATATTTATTAAGGTGTCTATTCTTGTGATTTAGATCTAGAAGAGGAGTTATTCTTATTTGACCTTCCTTTAACATGTGTGTGGTAATTTCATGATTTTCTTTAGGTATTAATGTTGTTGAGTTGACTATTGAAACATCATTTGGAGTTTCCATCCTTTGAACTGCAACCTTTGAGTACATCTTCATTTTAGTGGGTTTATCCTCTTCTTGAATTATGATTTTGACTGGATCGCTAATTATTCCTCTTTCTTCCACTTGGACTGAAAACTTTGACACTTCTTTCATGGTAAATTCTTCTAATTTGTTTTTCAATGATTTCCTATCATCCTTAAGTTTCTTAATTTGAGTGAGTAGACTTTGATTATGGTTTCTGATACATAAGAGTCCCTCATTTTCTGAATCAACTTTATTTTGGTCTTCAAGCTTATCATCTTTTTAACACTTGATTTGTTCTAATAACCTTTGGTTAAGGTTCTTTAAGAATAAAATTTCCTCTCCTTTTCCTGATAAACTTTCGTTGAGTTTCTTTTCATAATTTTCCTTTTATTTTTCTAACTAGTGTTTCTTAGCTTCACATTTTCTCACTTGTGTAAGTAGTTTCTAATTATGCTCCTTCAAACATGAATTTTCCTTATTTTTGTTGGATATGACTTCTTCAAGCTCTATTTTCTTCTTTGATACTATTTTTGGATTCTCTTAAAACATTAGTTTCACAATATCCTTAAGATCTTGTCAGGCCAGGAGGTAACTCCTCAAATCAATTATGCTTATTCATTAATATTACTCATTGTTATATACATGAGGGAGTGACTCTTGGGTTTCACCTCCAAATGACTCTTCATTTTCCATTATTTACTATTTACATTATTTACAAGTTTTCACCCAATCCCCAAGCATCGTTCCGAATCTTTCAAGCTTTTCTCTTCCAAGTGCTTTAGTGAAGATGTCTTAAATATGCTCATTAATGGAAAAATGTCATAGATGGATTGTCTTGGCCTCAACATGATGTCGAATTAGATGGTATTTTGTGTTGATGTTCTTCGTTTGATCATGGAACTTTGGGTTCTTGGCCAACTTTATTCCAGAGGTGTTGTCAATCATGAGTGGAGTTGAATATATTTGTTTGACCTACAAGTTTTCCAAAAAAATTCTGAGCCACACAATTTCTTTTGTTGCCTCAATAACTGTCACACATCCTTCCTCTGTTGTGGAATTTCCTAGAACTGATTGTTTGCATGATCTCCAAGAGACAAATCCTAATCCAAGACTCAGAGCATAACTAGAAGTAGATATCCCTGTTTATTTGCCTCCATTGAAGTCTGAATCAAAGTATCCAATTAAGATGAAGTCGCCCACCTGTGTAGACTTGAGTCCAAAGTATTGAGTTCCCTTCAAGTACCTTAGAACTCTTTTTGAAACAAGCCAATGTCCCTCACAAGGCTTTTGCATAAACCTAGAGAGGATTCTAATAACAAATGAAATGTCTGCTCTGGTAGTAGTTCAAAGTTGAGACTTCCTAAAATTTTTCTATACTTTGTTGCATCCTCAAATTATTTTCCTTCAATGGATGTGAGATTTAAGTTTTGTTCCATTGGAGTAATCAGAGGATCACACTCAACCATGCCAAACATGTTCAACAGATCTCTAATGTACTTCTTTTGAGAGAGGAATATAGACTTTGGATGTTGAGTTACTTCAATACTAAGATAGTAGTGAACATAACCCAAGTCAGTCATTTCAAAACCTTTCCTCAATTCCTTATTTATGGATGCAATGTAGCTCTCATTGTTCCTTGTCATCAAAATATCATGTACATATACCACAATATATGCAACTATTTTGCCAACTTTCTTGACAAACAAAGTTTCATCATCAAGATCATAATGTTTGAAGTTGAGTTTCAGAAGATGCTTAGTTAACTTTTCATACTAGGCTCGCAGTGCTTGATTGAGGCCATACAAGGGTTTCACAAGTTTTCATACTTTATGTTCATGTCCTTTCACAGCAAATCCTTCAGGCCAGGACATAAGACATTCTCTTTTAGATATCCATTCAAGAAATCAATTTTTACAGACATTTGATGGACTTTCCAACCATTTTGAGATGGTAGTCTGAAACGTTGGGTTCCAAAAACTCTATAAAAAGTCATTCCTACTCTTCTAAAAGGAAAAAGAGTGTCCGGATGGTAGCCCATTTTGTTGTGGGGGCAAAACTTTCCTCATAATAGACCCCTTCCTTCTGTGCAAAACCTTCTTCCGCAAGCCTGGATTTGTGCTTGTCAATTGAGCCATCAACGTTATGCTTTTTCTTGTAGACCCACTTGCAACAAATTGGTTTGGTTTCTAATGGAGGATCAACTAGGTTCAAGTGCCATTCTTTATCAAGGCATCACACTCCTTTCGCATCACTTCTTTCCAATCATAATGAGAAGTGGCTTCTTTTAAGGACATTGTTTCAAAATATGTAGACAACTTCAATTCACAATCATAAGAAACATCCATATCGACAGGTGAATTAGAATAATCTACATCACCTCCATTTATCCTGGTTGAATTTCTTGTTCCTGCCTTTCCAACTTCATCAGGATGAACACTTTCAAGTGTCTTTGTCATCCACTTTGGGGGACCTTTCTGAGATGGTCCAGGATGCTCAATTGATTGAGTTGGGACTGAATCAAGATTGAGTCTCCCAATTCTGTCAATCACATCACTCAAAGTATCATCAGTGGTTGGAGTTTCATGTGGGGGAGAGAGTGCTTGAGAAGAAGATTCCACAGATTGATATATTATAGGAATCCCCCTTCAAGGTGTGGAATTTGATTATCAAATTCTTGAAATGATTTTACATTTCCAAATCTATCCAAGCGATCAAGTTGCCACTCAATGAAACTATTAGCCTTGGAAGATTTAAGAAATATTACATCTCTATATACAACAAAAAAATTATTAACTTCATCATAGAGATGTTATGCTTTGGAGGTATTTGAATACCCCTATAAGATACACTTACGACTCCTTGCAGCAAGTTTGTTTCTATGTACTTTTGGTATCAAGTCATAATAGGTGGAACCAAAGACCCTGAGATGCTTTACCGAAGGAATTTGTGTAGGTTTTAACGCCTTACAGAAGTTACCTGCATACAAATTCTAAGAACAGAAAATAAACAATGCGAGAGCATAACACATAAAACACATATACACAGAGATTTTCACCTGGATCCCAAAACCAGGACTACCAGCTTGATTTTTTCATTATGTTCCTTTCAATGTTACAATACATATATATACATTCTGAAGCATCCAATACCATGGACCGAAAACCATCCGCCCAAAACCATGTGCGAAAACCATGCACAAAACCATAGGTAAGTTCGCGCCACTTAATATAGGGTCCAAATTTTTTTTCCTTAGGGCGTTGCCCCAGACCCCACAGAGGGGCGCTACCCGCCCCCCTCAAACCACCCCCCCCCCCCCTCGTTATGCAATCAGTGCAACAAAGGGGGGGCTCTGCCCCACCAGTTAACTAGGAGAGCTAGTTGTGGAAAGAATATAACACAACCCAACAATGTGGCCATACCACATTTCATAAGGAGTATTATTTCTAATAGCATTAGATGGACATAAATTCTCTACATATACATCACATAGAACTGCATCAGCCCAAAACATCAATTTTACATTCTTGAAAAAAATCATTGAACGTACCATATTTAAGATTGCCCTATTCATTCTTTCAACTACTCCGTTCTATTAAGGATTATAAGGCAAGGTTGTTTGATGTTTGATCCCATGCTGGCAAAGATAGTTTTCAAATTCATTTGAAGTGTATTATTTTCCATTATCAGTGAAAATAGATCCAATATGACATTGTGCATCATTTTCAATCCATGTATGAAAGTTGTTGAATGTTTGAAAATCGTCATATTTGTTCTTCAATAAATAAACCCAACACATTCTGGTGTAGTCATCAATAAACGTCATCATATATTTATTTCCATTTGCAGAAGGAACATGCATTGGACTGCATAAATCTGAATGAATGAATTTAATTTTTCTATGTGCTCTGGAATGTGAATCATGAAAATACTGTTTTCTATGCTTTCCTAGAATGCAAGCATCACATTGCTTAAGTTTCCTAGGACTTGTAGGCAAACCAGTAACACCATTTT
This sequence comes from Pinus taeda, assembly GCA_000404065.3. Classification (NCBI taxonomy): domain Eukaryota; kingdom Viridiplantae; phylum Streptophyta; class Pinopsida; order Pinales; family Pinaceae; genus Pinus; species Pinus taeda. The sequence continues at coordinate 10,984 of APFE030671045.1, read as the reverse complement.
TCTTCAACAAGAGAAGATTGTCATAGTTCAAGTGTCCAAATATAGCATGCCATAATAGACTTGATGTAAATCTACCTTCAACATAATGAGAATTGTATGAGAAATTTTGTGCACAAGCAGAGGTACCTTGCAGCTTAAGAAGCCTTTCTTATTCTATCCCCATCATGACAAGTGAGTGATCTGATGCTTTTCTCACCTCAACCTTTCAATCAAACATATGAATGGAGTGTCCTTGTTAGTGGATGTGGACCAAGGACAACAATTGTCTCCTTAGCCATGGGAGATATAAAACATTATGCAGAAGAAAGTCTGGAAGACCAGGAAATTTGAGTCTGATTATGCCAAGCCCTGATGGCTTGAGTTTTGATTTGTCTGCAAAGTATACTGCTCCATCAACATTTTTAGTAAATTCTTCAAAAAAATCTCTTCTAAAATTCATGTGACAAGTTGCTCCTGAATCAAGCAACCAATCATTTTTCCAAGAAGCAAATGAAGCATTAAACATGTCTTCATTTACTCTAATATTACAATGTGCCACAACATAGTGAGTAGATTTAGGTGTTTTGCCTTTCTCTTTGTCACTAATTTTATCTTTAGGTTGGTTTATTTCCTGCTCAATTCTGTCCCAAGGCAACTTGCATGTGGATGCATCATGTGATCTATCTCTATTGCAACTTATGCAATGAAGATCAATCTTTTCTCCTTTAGAGTGTCTACCCCCCCTGCCTCTGAAATTTCTTCTTCCTCTTCCTCTTAGACCACCTCTTCCTTTAGAATAATATTGAGCATGATTATTCTCTCTATGTGCAAGACATACAACTTCTTCAGAAAACTGAGGAGATGTCTTGTTCCCAAAATCTCTCTCTCTCAACAAATTTATTCACAAGGGAGTCAAAGGTAATCTCTTTGAGGTTTACAATTGCTTGCAATGACTCAAGGTAATTTGAATAAGTGGGGTAAAGTGCCTTGACAAAATCTATTAGAGGAATGTCTAGTTCAACATTAGTGACTTTGATATCATGCACAATATATTTTACTTCTGATGCAAGAGCAAGAGGATCATCATTTTGTAATTCAAGGTTGAACAATTTAATCATCAGTTGGACAACTTCAAGCATAGAGTGTGAGTCATAGAGTTCCTTCAATTTTTGTAAGGCTTTAAAAGCATTCGAAAATGGTGAAATATGGAGACTCACATCTTCATTTACAGATGTTGCAATCAAGGCATAATCTTACTATTCTTGTTTTCCCAAATGGCAAATTCCTTGTTTGAGGTAGGCTTTTCCGGTTCATTATCTCCTTCTGCAACACAAACTCCTTGCCAAAACTCATTAAAACTAAGAGTGTGTTTGATCTTCTACAACCATTCTGGATAGTTCTCTTTTCCGGTGAAAACCACTCCCACAATAGATATCAATGAATGCATTTTAAAATCTCTGTATTGTAAAAATACTTCTGCTGCCAATGTATAAAATTTGCACTTCTGGTGGTAAAAAATGTAGTTCTGGTGTAAAACAAATTACAATTTGATATGTATAGAGCAGAGCTATTACTTGGGGAGGGTATATTTGGGAGAGGGAGTACGTGGGGGAGGGTGTATATGGAGGAGGGTCAACGTATTAACTGAACAGTAATATGGGAAGGGAGGTATTAAAAAAATATGGAGAGGACTTAATACGACTGCGTATGGGAGCCGACTGGAGTGGAGAGGGTCGAGACAGTGTGCAGAGGGAGGGCCGAATGTGCAACAGAGGGAGGGAGGGTTGAGACAATGCACAGAGGGAGGGCCAAATACGAATGGAAGGCCAGAAGAATGGTATGCATGAATGTGGTTTGGGGATAACGTTACAATGTATGCATCCATGCTCATGACACCATTTGGCCTTCAAGGGCATTCGACATATTTCATAAAATATATATAAATAGATTTCTAATGTTTACGACCTTCAAATAGATTTCCATAAAAGCTTCAATGCAGCGCTGAAATTTGCATAAAGCCAACACACAAATTAACACATACAAGTTTTTGTCGCAGTTCATGCACCATCTCCAACAGTAGTGTCCCATTCCACTATAATGCAAATCAACATTCAATCAAAAGTAGTCCCAAGATTCATGGTTTATAGGGCTTTGCATGTAGCATCAAAATTGTTCAGCACTTCAACACATTAATTGAACTTCAAAGGAGATCAACATAGTATTGAGGTCATGACCATATCGTCCTCTAGCGTGACATTCACAACTTTCACTCAATAATAGATAGATTTCAAGAGATGGTTTTCGAACCATTCCAACACATAGAAATTCAACGCTTCCAGCTTGATGATGAGTGACAGGATGCATTCAATGGAAAAAGAACAGAGCAGGGAATCTGGAAGTAGATAGGAGTTACTCGGAAGAAAATTCTAATAATGGGGCTGGCTCTGATACCATGTTAGGCCACAAGGTAACTCCTCAAACCAATTGTTCTTATTCATTAAGATTACTCATCGCTATATACATGAGGGAGTGACTCTTTGGTTTCACCTCCCGATGAATCTTCATTTTCCATTATTTACTATTTAAATTATTTATAAGTGTTCACCCAATCCCTGTGATTATGTGTTAACATATCTTTTGATGAAGGCATTATCAGTTCTAATTTTGTTGTCATGTCTTGGAACGTGACCATCTTCTTCTTGTAAGGGAACATCAAGAATTTTTTTTCTCTGTTTAAAATGAGCATATAAGGTAAACCAAGACTTATGTCATCCTCTTTGTTAAGCATAGTTACAACACAGAATTGAGATATGTACTCATAATGATCAATTGTCGCTTGAAATTACCTTTTGATTTGCATATATTTGGTTCTAGAACTAATAATTGATTTTCCAAATTAATACTGATGTAATTATCCTCGATGTTTGGATTAATAGCGATACTAATCTTTTTCCTTTGGATACACCCTTTTAATTTAAATAATCTAAGATCTATAATCGGGATACCTTTATAGGAGAAACTTCATTTCTTTATTTTCGAATTAGGTTCCATTTTTTTCTTTCTTCTGACTCTATTTGTATTAGTCAATAAAATATTTTTTTTCCTCCCTTTACTCTTCAAAAAATGCTTCCTTAATTTTGATTTATTTTAATTACTCATTTTAATTGAATTGGAATTTCCCCTTCCTTCTTCTTACTTCAACCCTTTCTCATCTTTTTTTTTTTATAATTTTTTTTTCACTTTCTCTTTTTTTTTTTTAACTTTATTTATTTTTTTATTTTTTATAAACCTTTTATTCTATGTGTGTGTGTGTGTGTGTGTGTGTGTGTACATATATATAAACAAACACACACACACATATATATAGATATATAATTTTTTTTTCCTTTTTCTTTTTTTCTTTTTGAAAATTTACAACCCTAGTGAAATGTGGCTATTCACCTCTTTGGGGCATAATATAAAATATATGTCCACTTATGTGTCTTTGACTCGGTTAGTTTTCTCCACGTAAAAAATAAAACTTACCATTCACATAAAGATATTTTGTATTCCTTTTGTTTTTCTTTTACCTTGAAAATACCATGGGAAATTACTACGTGTTGCTAAATCCATGAGCTTGTAAACCACTTAATGAAGAATCAAGATAATCTTATCTACTCTTCCTTCTTTTAGTATAGTTTTAAAGATATTTGGAGAGATCCTCTTTTGACTTTATCATACAATTTTTATCAATAACGTAGAACTTTTTTATATATATGAATGCTCTCCTTCAAAATTTACATCGAACTATTTTTTTTTTTTACTAGAATAATTGAAATGTCAATGGCCAAAGGCCTTATTTTTTATAGTTCTTTTTTTTAACCCTTTTCTTTTATACTCATTTTTCCAATTTTTATTTTTAAACTCGTCCTTTTTTAAAGTGGCCAAACGCCTAACCCAAAATGGAGAAACTCTAACTCGTGTAGCAAAATGCTTTAGTAGCAACGGCAAGTTGATGGCCAAAGGCCGCGATCTTCCAACCTAGCTCCGATACCAAATGGAACAAACAAAGTTTTCCCTTCAATTTAAATACTCCATAAGACTTGGAATATGTAGATCTCCATTGAGATACAAGAATATATATTAAAATGTATGAGTAAGAATGATGTAACAAATGAGAGTGAGGGTCTTGTATATATATCCAGGTAGGCACCCTTTCACGAATAGACATGTCTATAGAGACATGCCTCTTAACTAATAATTATTAGTTAATTAATCACTTTTTATGTATATTATTATTTATATTATTTTTAATATTTATATATATATATTATTCACAACACAACGCTGGATAACAAGCAAGAAGATCACCTGGCGTGTATTGTTGAGATGGATGGTAAGCTTTGGTGATCAAGTTTTTTCTATTTTAATTGACCCTAGATCTAATTATAGTTATGTTAATCCTGACTTGGTGGATAAGTGTGGTTTGAATAAATAAGTGCATGCAAATTATTTGTTAGTGGAGTTGGCTAAAAGTACAAAGAAGAGAGTTCATCATTGGTTAAGAGCTTGTACATTTGTGTTGAATGGTATGCCTACCTCAAAAAATTTGAATGTACTATCATTGGGATCATATAGTATGATTTTTGGTATGGACTACTTGTATCTTCATAGGACCAAAGTGGATTGTTATGACAAGGCCATTGAGTGCTTGGATGACAATGGGGAACAAAGAATCTTGCAGGGTAAGAAGAAGGCAACATTAGTTATAATGGTGACATCTATGCAAGCCTACTGTAGTCATAGAAAAGGGTGAGTATTATTTGTAGTGCATATTTATAGTGAAAAAGGTAAGGAAGTTGAGAATGCGGAAGTTTTGAGAAGGTATCTGGTTTTACTGCATTTTTAGGATGTGTTCCCAGTAAATATTTCAAAGTTTCCACCTCACATGGAAGTGGAATTTTCTATTGAGTTGGTACTAGGTGTTGGCATTATGGCACAGGTTTGGAGCTATGGCACAGGTGTTGTCCTTGATGGCAACCTTCTTTGGTAACAGATCTCAGTTCAGGGACTCAGAAAGTAGAAAAAGACATATACGCTGGTTCATCTAGACGAAAGCGCGTATACACGCGGGTTATACTTTACAAAAGCGCGTATATGTTGGTGATCATTCTTTTGGTCCATGGCAGTTAGATCTTGGAACTTGAACCTATGTTTTGGACCATGGCGTCTCGTCAATTGTGTCGATCCCTAGTTTTGGGTTCATGGTATTGAAATGTTATGGTTTTGGACCATGGTATTGGGGGAGGCCTAGGACTATAAAAGAGGAATGAGATCTTGTGACAAATTACCATCTGGATTATTATTGAAGATTTGAAAAAGTGCTAGAGGTGGTATATTGGATGGTGATGCAGATCTGGATCTGAAGGAAGAAGGAACTTTAGCACAAAAGGAAGGATAAGGTTTATTCATGGGTCATAATCTTTAAGTCTAAATGAGAGTATCTCTGTATGATTTTGATCTGCTTGATGTGGCACTTGTCTGATCTATAAGTCTGATAATCTGGGTTAATTAGTGATTGAATATCTGGAAGAGTGTGTTGTTCTTTATAGATCTGTACGCAGGTTTAGTGAAGCGAAGGCGCGTATACACGCCGTTTAGGTGAAGTAAAGGCGCATATACGCAGGTTGTTCCATACGCAGATGCGTATACACGCAAGTTGCAGACGGTTGAAATTGCGTATATGCTTTAAGTTGTGATCTAGCTGTTTCTACTTATTGCTGCTGTGTTTTGGGTTCTGTTTCTGCTGTGTGGTTTCTGGTACAGTGTTCTGTGTACAGCTGTCAGAGAAGTATCTACTTGTTCCAGATCTAGGTGGTGAGAAGAAGATTGGTTAATTCTTGATGATTGTTTGATGTACATGGATCCAGTTTGAAAATTGATGAAAAGTGGTCCCTGGAAGAAAGAGAAGGTTGTAGCCTTCTGTAGGCCAGCACCTACGTACTAGTATCTTGGCTAGTGCAAAAGCTAAAGGGGGTTGTTGCTCCCTTCCAGGAGAAACTGGAGAACGAGAAAGAGTTGTAGCTCTCTGCAGGTTGCAGCCTGCGTACTGGTAAAAAGACTGCACCAGTACATTGTAAAAGAAGTTTTCTAATTTAAAAGGAAGATAGAGACGAATTGCAGCAGGTGGTTTTCACCCACATTGGGTTTCCACCTTATATCTTGTGTTCTTGTGTCTGATTGTCTTTCTGCTCTGTTTTACTGTCTCTGGATATTTTTATTGGATTCTGCATCACTCACTAACAATCATCATCAGAAAGATTAAGTAAAATAAAAGCATGTTCCATATACGCGGGTTTCCTTCTGCATAATTGCGTACATACGTAGGTTTATTAAATTGAAGTAGCGTATATCAGTTGTTTTGAAAAAGAATAATTATCCTGATAATACTGATTCACGCCCCCTCTCAGTATTATTTTCAACAATTGGTATCAGAGTACACTCTCCCAACAATTTACATGTAGAGCTGTCAAATCGACGGTGATGTGTAGAATTCGATATGAAAATTGACAAAATTTTGGAATGTTAGCAATCGGTGCAATTAAGTGATCTATCTGACATCGGAGGTAAATCAAATATAAAATGATGTATGTGACAACAAAAGCAAATCGGAAATTAAGTGATGTATCTGACATTAGAGGCAAATCTCAACTAAAATCTTGGTGTTAGATTGCAAGTGAGGTTTTGGCAGTTGAGTACGAGAGGCTCCAACTTATCGTTTCTGTTGAAATTGGCAATTTTTACTGTGGACAATTTTAGACATGATGCACATACAATGTCTTTTATTTTGAGGCATTCAGAAGCTAAGGTGGTCTTTGTGGATTACCAATTCTTGGAAGTTACAAACAGACACACAAAAATTGACATTTTAATTCATTAGGTTGCATTATGAAGAAGATGAGTAAAACAAGGAAAGATTCATAAATATGAAACTCAGTTCTTGCTCAATATGAACAGAGTGTAAATGTGTACAAAGATGCCTTTATCAAGAATCCCAGCACAATGGAAAGTGTTCTTAATGACGATATTACAATTGGTGAAATCATGATCAAGGGAAACATTGTCATGAAGGGATGCTTCAAAAATGCTAAAGCTACAGCCAAAGCATTTGGAAAAATAGGATGCCATTACCACTGGAAATGTGCCCTTATGACCAGTTTGAGAAGTGAGTGGAACAAACACACAAAAAATGACATTTTACAGAGGTGTCTTTATCAAGAATCCTAGTACAATGGAAAGTGTTCTTCATGATGGTACTACAATTGGTGAATTCATGATCAAGGGCAACATAGTCATGAATGGATTTGTTGCATTGCGAATGGATCCTCCAACTGTGTCTTCACAAAGCCTTGCACAGAAGAAAGGATATGACAGTCAACGATATGAAAACCAAACCTTAGTAACTTGTAATATTGCGTTGTCATAAACAGCTTATACTATCACTACTGACAACAAATTGTTGCAATTTCTTTGCTTCTGTTTCTATCAAACAATCAATAATCAATATAATATGAACTATCACAACCACAAGTCCCAACACTGAGATCAATAAACAATACTTTTTCTCTACCACAACAACACAATACAAACCCTCTATGCAACATGCACCTCTACTCACTGCAACAACTATAGCATATTCTAATCTGTGTTTACTACAACATACACACTTAATATAATCACCATATGTCCAACAATACTCTACCACTATCATCAACAATGTTTGCAATGCAAACATACCATATCGAGATTGTCCTTATTAACCTTATTCATCAAAATTATATTACCAACAATACTTCCTATGTAGAAATTCTAGTAATTCATGATCATAAGTTCACTCTATTACTGAGCATATTAAGAGATCATAGAACTGTTTGCTATAGATTTAGCAAAGAAGAAACTTGAACCAAGTCTCAAACGTATGCCAGATCACCCAAAAATGTGCCACAAAAAGGTTTTCGTAGATCAATGTAGTTATGTCCAAAAGGAGTCTTAAATAAAGAAAACAAAGTGCCTTAGAAATATTGCTTCAGGTGTACCCTTAGAAAAAATGTCCTTTATAGTATGTTCCAAGAGGAAAGAACCTTCAAAATCAAATTGAATTAGACCACATAACTGGAAATTAACCGAACATGATGGCCTTGCAAACCTCCACTGACAGTCTTAGATTGGGGCTTTAGTAGTTCTTGAATAGATCTATGTTTGACTTGAAAAAATTCAATGTGTGATTCCTTACAGAAATTCAGATTAGGGCTTGAAAATAAGAAATTCTAGTCCAACTCACATTATGGGTCAAATTTCCTTAGGGAACCATGAATAGGGTGCTTTAGGACAACCAAACAGACTCAAATAAATATGCGTCAAAAGTGACCAAAATCAATCCATGAAAATGCTCCATAATATGTATTAGATATGCCTCAGAAATAACTTAAAAAATGAAACTGCCTCATAAGCGTTCAGATCTAGGCCTGAAAAGAGACTTCAAGTCCTGCACATTAGATTAGATTTAAAGCCTCGTAAGGGTTGAATTTTTTCCATAGAGTTCTACAAGCTTAAGGCTCATATTTCCTCCAATTTCTCCCACAAAATATTAATATTTCCACGAAAGTAGAATGCCATAGATACTTGGATTAGGCTCAAAATCACAACAGAGACAAGCCATAAAACTATGCAAAAATAGGCCTCGAAATAATGTCATATAGGGCCGATATTAGGTCTCAAGCATGGCCTCAGAAAGGATTAAATAGGCCTCATAAAAAATACAAAATGTGCCTCACAACTAGAGCAAATTTATCCTCAGATGATTCTACCTTAGAAACCAAGGGAAAAATGCTTCAGATCAACTCGTTAAAGGTCAAACAATAGGCATAAATTGAGATTCAAAATTTTGACAATCTCTCCTCAAAAATGTGAGTTGTAACTCCAGTATACTCTGTAATCATTGCGCAAAACCATACCCAGAACAAGGAAAAAAATTAAACCCAAAAGCCACTTCAAACATGGGCCTTTCTTCGGTTGTGCGTGAATATTATAGGCCGGATAAGAGTTGCAAATATGTGATGTGTTCAAGTGAAAATAATGGAGAGTTCATAGGCCCTATATATAATGCTTAAGTGGACACAAAAGAGCGGGGGCGACTTTCAGAAATTTTCTAAGTATTTCTATTACCTAGCTTGGATGCTGTAAAGGCAGAAGCAGTAGATGGATAGTCTAATAGTCGAGTACTTGTTGTAGATTCCTATGCTCCTCTGGATAGTCTAATAGCCGAGTACTTGTTGTAGATTCCTATGCTCCTTGTTCGAGATGTTATTATTAGTGGTTGTTTCTTGGTTTCTTTTTCCTTTGTGCTTCTACATTTAGGATGTCCATGATGAAAAGAGTCATGAGAACAAGTGCTAAGAGAAACAATGCTTCCAGTTGAGTAAGTTCGCTCATGCTAATGGATTCCATGTTATGTGAAGCAGAGAGATGTATGTCAATATGTAGGTGCAGAAAGAAGTTATGTTTTGTTGGCGAGAAATTAGGCATTGATTTTGTCAATTTATAAAAGAGTTCAAGGTGTTTGCAAGCTGGTTTTAAGTGTGAATGGAACTAAGTTTTTGGGAATATTTTACTGCAAGCAATAGGTAATCATTTGAAAAGATTGAAAGATAGTAGGTAATGGATGTTTGTATAGGCTTGTTCAACCTTGTGGAATGAGCGTTTTTTGAGCCTATGCGCTAAAAGAGATGCAACCGAAAAGTCTTGTACAACCAAATAAGGAAACCCCTGCAAGATCACAACACTTCAATGCGAGATAAATTTCTCACAAGTGTAGAAATAAATACTTATACGGACTGATTTGAAATGGAACTGAAATACTTCAAGATCATATCAGAGAGGATATTGTAACGAATAAAATACATAAATAATATAAATATAATGTAAAAGATAATAATCATAAATAATAGTTAGTTAAGTTAGTAATTAAGGTTGAAGAGGCATGTCTAATAAGACATGACTCTTCATGAAGAGACACTTGCTTGGTATATAAGCAAGCCTCTCGTTCTCAATTGTAAATCATTATCATTCTTATTCTTATTCATATATTTAATATAATATTTATATCCTGAATGGATAATTTCATATTCCAAGTTTTTTGGAATAATTAATTTATAGAAGGAACTTTGTTCGCTTCATTTGGTATCAGAGCCACGTTTGGCTGATCACAGGCCTTTGGCTATCAACCTATCATCAACCTTTTTTCTGTATAATGGAAGTGTTTCACTTATATATTCGGAGATTCTCCATCTTTTAGTTATTGACTTTGCTACCATTAAAAATATAATAATAAAGAATAAAGAAGAAGGGTTATAAAAAATAAGAGGAAAGGAAATATATATTCTGATAAACAAAAAAAAAGTGAAAATATATATATATATATATCATATATATATTATATTATATATATTTATTATTATATATACTTATATATAAAAGGTTTTACATTATTGATAAAAAAGTGCATAATAAAGATAAGCGGGAATCTTTTCAAGTATATTTAAGACTTATTACGTGGAGAAGCGCGTAAGTTTTACATTTTACGTGGAGAACATTAACCGAGGCTTTGAAAACAACCCATGGTAATTGCCCATGGTATTTTAAAAAGTTAAAAAAAAAACGAAAGGAATACGTTTTTACTTTTTCCGTAGAGAACTTTTGAACAAAGGTTTTAAAAACAACCCATGGTATTTTAAAAGTTAAAGAAAAAAGAAGGATACAAAAGCTCTTACATGAAAGGTAAATATTACCTTTATAGGAGGTTTTAAAAACAACCCATGGTAATAGCCCATGGTACCATGGTATTTTAAAAGTAAAAGATATTTTGATAACATTGGAGAAAAAAGGTGTGAACTAAATAATTTTAATCGTTCAAATCTAAAGATTGTGACCGTACCAAGAGTCACGTCTCATCCAAATTTTCCGAGAA
>APFE030671042.1:45328-90966 GCA_000404065.3 Pinus taeda | reverse complement strand
ATAAAAATATAATATAAATGGTTACATTTCAGATTAAGGTCTATGGCCCAACTATCAAATAGAATAGCTATATGTTTTTTATAGCTCTAAATTACCTATTATAACATCATACTTTTTCGGCATTTTTCTACATAAGCATAAATTTAAGTTTTAACCGGGACAAAAGCACAATTAAAAAATTCAAAGTTTATAAATAATTTAAATTAAAAATTGAGATTGCCAAAATGAACTTTCCAAGTTTTGAGGATAAAAGAAATAGGAAAAGTTACACAACTTGAATATATCACCAACAAAGACAGATTCAGAGAGCCAAAATATACCTAAATTAAAATAATGAGAAAAAGGACTTTCAATTTGAAACTTTACAAAGCTGGTGTGAAAGAATTCAGTTAAATGTGCACCACCTTCATTTCAGTAAACTGTCTCATGACAAGGACCAAACTATGACCTGTGACTTGCACTTTGTTCATCGATTTCTTGCAGGAAGAATATATATATTTTTATTTCTTATAGCAAGGGGCTTGTTAGACCCCTAACCGATGATGGTTATGTGTGGTGCATGTAAGGGGCTTGTTAGACCCCTAACCGATGATGGTTATGTGTGGTGCATGTAATTTTTTTGAGAACGTTATAATGGACGGAATCTATCCATGGTTTATACCATGGTATTTTCTCATACTGGTTATAGTATTTGTTTTGGAAAATAATAAAATAAGGTTTCTAAAGAATTTCTCAAATTTATTAAAGGGAATAGGAGCTAGGCATTTCGATCATTGTCTTTGATGAAAACTTGGTGAGGCTAATTTTAATATGATCCCAGAGACAAAGACCCCACGGTTGAATTTGTTTAGTGAATCTATCCATGGTCCGCAAGTTCAGTTGGTTGAATTTGCTGATAAACAACCTTACATGCCATTGGTAGCGGTTTCTATGTTAATCATTCTAACCTGTATTATTTGAAGTTAATAATTAAATAAAATGATTGATCCCTTGTGTCTTTTTCTCACTGAAAATTTATTTTTAATCAGAACACTAAAGTGTGTTAGATAGATAGAGTAGAGCTAAGTTCTTTGCCAACTGTGGGATGCCAAGAAAGCCAAAACAAAAAGGGACTTGGATTTTCTCTGTTGGCATTTTATTTGGAAGCTCAGAGCTAGGTTCTTGGCAACTGTAGGATGCCAAGGAAAGCAAAACAAGCAAAGGGGCCGTGGGTGCACTCTCGACCAAGAAGCAGTGTCACAGGCATCGTGAAGTCTTGTGCAACACAGAGTGGCTGTGAGCCTAGATGCAGGAACCAACACGTCAGTGGATAACCGCTGGCCATTACAACAACATGAGTAGACCATTCAATGAAGTTTGGGAATTCTGCTAATGGCGCGACACCGTGCCAGACATCTTTTCGTTGACTGCAGTAGGCGGAAGGAGCTTGACCTCTGAACGGTCGAGGATCATCAGAAGTAAGGGACGAGAGGGTGTCCAACACATCTATTGTATAATGGGACGAAGTCATTTACTTTATCGTGCGTGGTTGATTGTTTGATATATCCTTATTGACTGGCCGAGGGTCGCCTATGTATTCACCTGTGGCAAGTAGGATCAGAATTATTATTCTAGTATGGGACGTCGATGCGATGATCTTTGCTGTCATGCCTTGGTGAGGCGAATGCTAAATATGCGACTATTGAAAATTAAATGACTCTGATATAGCGCGGTGTTTAACACCATATAACACCCCGCACCGTTTTTTTCTCTCTCACCACGGCGCGGGGGTGTTATATGGTGTTAAACACCGCCCTATGTCAGGTCATTTAATTTTCAATAGTCGCATATTTAGCATTCGCCCCTTGGTGATATTACCTTAGCATGATAATTCAATAAATGTCCATGCTATTTTATTTTTATATGGAAATTGATCTTACATGCTTGTGTATTTAATTCAATGAATCTATATCCAAGCCTCCACTAAATGAGATAAATTAAGAGTTAGGCGTTAAAGAGCAATGGAAGATTTCTTTCCTATATTGCTATATCTTTTGTAGTGGGAATTTTACAGTCGTCATCCGTCGGGCATTCAAACAGGTAGTAGAGGGTTAAGACGGCAAGGTCGTGGGAGCCATACTCCTGCATTGCACAGTCGTGAGGCCGTTATAAGACGTCAAGTAGAGGGAATCGTTGATCAAAACCACAATGGACTGTGGTATTAAGGATTCATTCTGTGAATTAAGCCGTCAGATCAAGAGGAGTGTTAAACAGGTTAAATGTTGCAAGATCATTGGCAACAATACATTGGGCCGCTCCACTTATTGGCAGCGCGAAGGAGCCGTCATTCATCATCTCATCGGTTCGCAGACGACAGAGGGAGAATCCATTGAACCACTCAGTCGCGGGGTCAGTAATTGTGTTGTCGTCACCTTCGCCTATTAGCCAAGTTCGATCCATTCTCAGCGATTGCTTAGCCATACCATCATCTGCGTTCTTACGCAGGGTTGTAAGGCCGACATATCTTACCATCGAGCAGCCGAGGAGGTTGAGATTCATTATGACACCAATTTTCAAAGGGTCGAATACTCATAAGGGAACGAGGCCAATTTATATTAATGATTTGTGCAAATTGGGAAGAGGCCGAGTTATATTAATGATTCTTGCAAGTTGGGAAGAGGCTAAGTTGAGGGATCTAATAATTAGTAAGTTACTGGCACTTGGGAACATAGGTATAAGCATTTTTAGAGGCTTGGGCACATTATCTCTCATTGCAAACAAGAAGGTTGAATTCAGAGAAATTTTTCGAAGGTTGGACCTTGCTTGGGCTTTGATATTTTCATATTATTTCCATCTCCAAGCATCGGACGAAAGAAAACAAATTTGGAGTAGATTTCCCAAATATTAAAATAAAAGACGTAGCAGATTTATTCATGAGGCCGAATTCATTCTGAGGGCGGCAAATGAATTGTATTGAGCTGAGAACAATATTGAATTACTCTCCCTTATTGTATTTGTAATAAAATCACATTTTGTTCAAAAAAACGAAGAGAGTTTAATTTGTTTTCGCCATAAGGATGTCGGTATATGAGTATGAGGATGTCCGTATCTGATAAGTTACTGTCAAGATTTGGCATATAGTCTTATATTGCTGACCTTTGTACTGATAAGCACACATTGGCTAAGCAAGAGTTTGTTAATAGAATTGTGAAGTTGTATGTTGAGTATTAGTAGTAATCTCTCATATAGCCTAACACTAATATCTTGTTGAGGTACAATCAAAAATGAGAGAGAATGAAGATTAAGTATTGAAATATATTCATGCCAAACTATAATATTATCATTTTATTTTTGGAAATGTCACAGGAATCAACATGGTAATACATCAATTGATTCTTCGGGCTACAATACTTTTGTGGATAAAAAATGGCAACAACTTACAGATCATAAGCAAGCGTGGAACAACAAGCCTTTCTTTTGGAATGTCCATGTTATCCTTCAACAATCAAAGGATATCTAGAAGGAAGATGTAAAAGGCAAGTGTCTCTTTGCACTTGGATCTGAATTGAAACAAACAAAGTCAGACGTACACCTTCATAAGATCAAGGAATTAAACATGTGTTTGGCCATGGTGGGGCAGCCAGAATGGAAGAAACTCGGCTCTCAAGCCATCCATGCTTGCGCTAATACAAGCCAAACTCTCAAAACATCCTTGTGAAGAATTCAGGCTCATATCTTAGCAAGATCATATCTTTAACATTGCCTCTACCACCTTACAATAAAAATATCATGAGGTAGATATTGCAACTGATGGTAGAAGCCCTTCAAAGGTTGAACAACATCATGCTTCCTACCTTTCAAAAGAGGCACAAAATATTAGAACTCATGGCAAAGTTCATCTTTGGCACGTTCATGTTGAATTTGGGATGTGAAGACTTAATATTTCAGGTGTTCCAAAAATTTTACACCAACATTACATCATCTCGTCTAGAATGTGTCAAAACAAGCATGCAAAAGATTATGTCATTGTTTTTAGAAAGAGATGTCGACATTTATAAGATACTAAGATCCAAATTGTTGATCATTTGTAGAAAGGAACTAGTTGTATCATCAACCGCCTATGATCTAGTCGAAAATTTGGTCATGCAAAACATAAAATTACTCAGAAGAATGTTGAATATGAAGGCGCAGAAGAGGATTGATGGAGGAATAAAAAACAAAGGTAGTAAAACCTGCTGCAAGAATTAACTAATAAGGAGAGGACTATGTTTAATCTACAAGGGATCTTGGGCAATTAACCATTCATGTCCAGGTGATAAGAAGGAAATAAGGGAAGAACAATTGGAGACTCCTTCAGATCATAGAGATTCATCTATAGTTGAGTTCATCAATTTTCAGTGGAGCACCCACGAAGGATTCAAGTAGTCAAGTACATATGGTGAGCAACAAATTGTTTTTCAGAGAGACTTGCAGGATAAGTCGATGATAATCAATCAGCTTGACAAAGTATATGGGGAAAGGAAGGAGGAAATTCCTCCTAACGATGTGGTATATTGTTGTACAATTGAGTCCATAGATATCTAGGATGAAATCCATAAAGAGTATGGGAAATCAGGTATGATAATAGTCCACCAGTGCATCCATGTTTGAAAATGAGAGAGGGTGAACAACATATTATCCCCACACATGGAGAAGGCCATGAAGAGGACATTGAAGGGGACACAAGTGAGGAGCCAATAGTAATAAACTAGCATGATGAGAATGATCATGAGGGAAAACATGACAAATATAATATGTAGGATGAGCCATTTCTAGAGAGTCGGTCAAAGGTTCAAGCTAGAGCTATGATAGTTGAGCATTCCGTGCAGATAGATACAAATGCATTAGGGCGCAAACATTGCTAGTAGAGGACTTTCAGCAAAAGATCATTCATTTCAAGACATATCTTATGATGTTGAAGCATAGAGTCTAGACAGCCCAAGACATTGTCTTACATGAGAATAGGGAAATTGAGGAGCTCATAGGGCTAAGTGCCAAATCAATAGCCAAGTTGTCTAGGGTTAAGAAATGACTCAAATTCCTCACAAGACAACAAGATGAGTACAATTGGGAGTTCCTGAGCAGCCCTCTACATGAGTATATAGATAAAGCTTGCAACACTACCAGACCGCCTTTATACATTGGGGAGAGCAACGTAGAGTTCTTCAAATGGATCATGTAGGGTGACCGAGTGGAGCAACATGAGTTGAGCATCAAGAAAAATCAACATAGTAGACTTATTCCATGTGTAGGCATTCCTGCAATGGATCCTTCCCACGAGATGGATTGGCGAGAGATTATGAGTTGGAACTCTATCAATGGGATGATTCCTAGGAGGATACCCTTAGCAAAGGGCATATTGTATCTTGGGCCCTTGGGTACAGATAGTGATGAAAAATTGAGATGATATAACAACCCATAGGTCCCAGGACTTAGGTGGAAATGGGATCCACGTAAATTTATTAAGGGTAGGATTGGCCATAGGATTGTTTTGGATCCAGGTATCGAAGGATCCATTTAGGATCATTTAGCATGGAGGCATGGAATAACAAACTATTTGTTATGGAATCAGTTATTTGTATACATATGCTTTTGTTGTGGATAGAAGTGGATTTCTTGAGGGAAAACAATCTTTGGGCAAGAGGATTTGTACTATTCTCTTCTCTTAATGGGGTCAAAATGGACAGAATCTACCCATGGTATTTACCATGGTATTTTCCCATGGGATCTTCCCATAGTATATTCTTTAGTTTTTTGAGGGAAAATAATAAAATAAGCTTTATAGAGTGTCCCTCAAGCTTATTAAAGGGGACAAGAGCTAGGCATTTGGATCATCTTGAGTTGTGCATCCATTTTGTCTTTGTTGAGAACTTGGTGAGGCTAGTGTTAATCTGATCGCAGGGACAAAAACCCCATGGGAGAATTTTTCTTCTGGATCCATCCAAGATCCACAAGTTTGCTTCAGAGTTTAGTTGGTTGAGTCTATTGATGAGCAACCTTGCATGCCATTGGCAAGGGTTTCTATGTTAATAATTTTGGCATGTATCATTTTCTGTTATTAATTAAATAAAATGGCTTCGTTTTCAGATCACTTATGTTCTTGCTCTTGCTGAAAGTTTATTTTTAATCAGAACACTAAGGTGTGCCATATCTGTTGAATTTTTTAACGTTTAGGATCTTACAGTGCAAGAGAGATTTTCGAAAAATAATGAATTGGAATAGGATAACAACTATTATATCCCACCCCACTATATTGATTGTTAGTAGCTTTTTAGAAATGGGTTTCAGGAACTTTAAATTTTGGTTACCATGGAGAATATGCTCATGCCGGAAAGAAAAATGGGATAACAACTATTATATCCCACCCTATCACACTATAATGATTGTTAGCGGTTGTTTAGAAATGGGTTTCAAGAACTTTATATTTTGATTAATCTGATCCTATTGGAAAGGGAATTTGTAAAGTAGGTGAAGTTGTAATGCAACCAAGATGGAGGTGGAATAGAGATGAAATTGGTAAAAATAGGTGAAGCTCTAATGCAACCAAGGTAGAGGTGAAAAATACATGTTTTTGGGTTTCATATCTGAAAAATGGTTTACAGATCCAAATAATAATAATAATAATAGTAATAAATAAACAACTAAATAAGCGACATTAGCTAATGGTTTTTGTTTTTGGCCCAGGTAATTTCCCGCAGTTTCTTCTAAGCAACCCAACTACAAAATGGGGAAATCAAGAGAAAGTCATGGAATTTGGTCTTTTCTTACTGTAATATCTCCAACTGATTGACCTGATTGGACCAAATAATAATAATAACTAATAAGCAAATAAGCGTCATTAGCCCATGGTCCACAATTTCTTCCGAGTAACCGAATTATAAAAGGAGGAGGATCAAGAGCAAGTCATGGAATTTGGTCATTTATTCGCTGAATATCAGCCAATAAATGACCAAATTCCATGACTTGCTCTTGATCCTCCTCCTTCTTTTAATATCATCCAATAAATAACCAAATTCCATGACTTGCTCTTGATCCTCCAACTTCTTCTATAGTTGGGCTACTCAAAAGAAACTATGCGAAATTACCTAAGGCCAAAAACAAAAACCATGAGCTAAATCTGCTTATTTATTTATATTGTTATTATTATTTGGTCCAATTGGGTCAATTGGTTGGGGATATTACAGTAAGAGAAAGACCAAATTCCATGACTTACTCTTGATCCTCCTTCTTTTATAATTGGGATGCTCAGAAGAAACTTAGGCAATTATATGAGGCCACAAACAAAAACCATGGACTAATGCAGCGTTATTTATTTAATATTATTTAGTCCAACTCGATCAATCGATTTGGGATATTAAATAAATCAAATCAAATATATCTTAAATCTAGTATACTACCAAAAATATTTTATTCCGATCTCTATATTTTACTACCAAAAAATATAAATTTGAAATATTTATTTTTATTTAAAGGTGGTAAATCCTATAACCCTATTATGAAATTCAAGACGCAGTTGAATTATTGAAAATGATTTGATTCAAGTTCACTTATTATATTTGATATTATATTTGAGATATATAAGATACAACTCTGAATGAGAGTATTTTTTCTATAATTTGATTTCATAAGTTTCAATGGATTTCGAACTCAAGATAAACAAAATTAAAAACAGCTGAAAATAAGTACATTCACATTGAAACATCCATAAGCCTAAAAGGTCAATTTAGTTTTCACCCAAACTTGTTCAGACATTCTACATGCATCGTCAATATATCAGGATGTAGAACTCTTTCATAGAACAGTTTTCAAGGAAAAAGTTGTTCAGTACGTTAGACACCAATGAATCGAAGCCAAACGTATTTAATTCCATGTTTCACGGATCCTTCCTTTTGTTCATAATTATAAGAACACACTTCCACCTATATTTGAACGCTAGGAAAAAAACTACATATAAAATCGAAGACGTGCATCCATACCTCTATTGTTTTATGAACTTAACGAGTGTTAAAAAAATGGAGTTGTTTTAAGAACTTAACGAGTGTTAGAAAAATGTTTACAGGGGCAGAGGAGAGGAGTTCGACTAAAAAAAAAGTTGTGGCCAGTCAAATCTTCATTTGTGGCAAGCAAATCGCAACTAGACATAGGTTTAATAGAACATAAAAAAAAAAATCATGGCAAAATAAAGTAAAACAATGTGGTTGCGGTAAATCGTTTAAGGCAATATCACAACAAACAAAACTTTGGATTATATTGTAAAGCATACGTAAATATATTCACATAATAAATTGAAGGTTATTACTCCAAGTAAAAATATAAAAATATTACTGCAATTTACATTTCACTAGGGTTGCGAAGTGTCTGTCTGTAAAACTCCATAAAACTTGTTTTCACGTGCCCACAAGAAATTGTTCCATGATTTTCTCTTCACTACCTCAGAGACTTTGATAAATGAACTCCAAATTGGGATTTCTTGGGCATATCATTGTACATTCTATCTCTGCATTTTTGGCTAAGGAAAGACCAGGGTTTTGCAGCACTGTTTGGGATCCATGTGGCTTTATGTTTTGATGGCGTTCTTCTCTAAGTAACTATAAGTTCATTAGTGTTATGTGTATTATTTTCCTTTCTCTTTTTCTGAATTTCAACAAATGAGTGATTAGGGTAGAATCCATTAACTGCTATGCTCTGCCTTTGAATTTGTTTAAATTTCCATGTTTTCATCTGTTTAAGGAGAATTCTTGAGACTCTCTTGCTCTCCTTAGCTCCTCACCAATCTAATCCATCCATTCACTCATTTTAAAGCATCAAAACGATTGCCTTCCTTTCCCCAATCAAAACTCTGCAGAAACTGTGCCTCATCCCCGAGCCCAATTTGCCTTTCCCTGTTTCCAACACAAAACCCCCAAACGCTCAAATAAAACCCTTGTACTTTATACCTAGCCTAAAATTAGCTTTTATTTTAGTCATCTCGAGCCCCATCGATTGTATTTTGCCGAGATCAACCCGGAGAGAGCCCTCTCCTATCCTCGTAGGGCTAGGTATGAGGCTGAGCGTGGTTTGATGTGGACCTAGATCCTTGCCTTTCCAGCCTGAGGCAAATATAGGCTCTACAGGTCCTTTTGTGAAAGATAGAATTATTTGACAATGCAATTGCGGAAGTGTTTTCGTAAAAAATAGTTGTCATTACCTCTTGGTCATGGTGAAGATCGCTCTAAATCCTTCTCATCCAAACTGCTTGACATGTTGTTGCTATTGTAGCGACATATTCAGCTTATGCTATTGACAATGACATTATTGGCTGCTTCTTGGAGGCCCTTGAAATGGATCTAGAACCCAAATGAAAAACATATCCTAGCGTGATTTTTCTATCATCAACACTTCTTGCCCAGTCATTGTTAGTGCAACCAACCACCCTGAAATCATCTGTTATGGAATACAAAATACCAACTGTTTTGTCCCATTAATATACCTTAGAATCCTTTTTTCTCCTTGCCAATGTGTTTCCTTGGGTGTCTCCATGAACCTCGACACCAAACTCACTACATACATTATATTTGGCCTAGTGGCGATCAAATACATCAAGCTGCCTATCATGCTTTTGTATAATGTCAGATTTACATTGCTGCTGCAATCTTCTTTTCTCAACTTCAACCTCATGACAGTTGGAGTTGGTGCGGCTTAATGTTCTGCATTTTAAACCTCTCCAAAATGCCTACTACATACTTTGCTTGAGAAATAAAAATGTCATTTTTTGTTTACTTCACTTCTATGCCCAAAAAATATCTTAACAACCCCAAGTTAGTGATTTCAAACTCACTTTTCACGACTTCTTTTAAATCAACAATGAGGAAATAATCACTTCCTATAAAAATAAAGTCATCTACATATAAGACAACAATAATAATCTTACCATCACTCTCTTTTATGTGAAAGTAGGCTCACTATCACATTTATCGAAACCATTGTCCAACAAGTAAGCATCTATTTTGCTATTCTATTTTGCTATTTCCGCAACCTATACACCTTGTCTTCTTGGCCTTGTACCTCATAACTAGGTGGTTGCGCAACATACATTTCCTCTTTCTGCACTCCATTCAAGAACGTTGATTTTATGTCCATTTGATACACTTTCCATTTATATTGCATGAAAATTGCCACCACTATACGCACTATCTTCATCCTCGCGATTGGCACAAACACCTCCGCATAATCTCTTCCATGCTACTGCTTATATCCTTTAACAACCAGCCTCGATTTATGCCTTTCAATTTTCCCATCGACATTGCTCTTGGTTTTATAGACCCACTTCGCTCCAATGACTTCTTTTCCTTGCGAAAGGTTCACTAACTCCCATGTGTCATTCTTTTCTATTGCTTCTATTTCTCCCTCCATTGTTGCAACCCATTTTAAGTCTTTGACTGCTTCCTCAAAATGGGGTGGGTCATCTACATGACAAAATAATGCAAATGAGGAATTCAGACCAATGCTACTATCAAATTCATCTTGCTCATAAATTTCATTTAAATTTCTGAATTTTGGTCTTCTTGTGCTTGCTGAAGATGGCCTTGACATGTCACTTGGTGTTGCGCTTTGTAATGTGCTTGGAGAAGCACTTGCTTGACTGTGACGTTGTCCTATTATTTGTTGATGGTGTTACTTGCTGCCGACTTTGTTGCGCTTGAGTAGGACTAGAATATTGAACAATTTCTTACGACTTTTAATTCCTCTTTGTCCTCATGTAGTATACATGATTTCACATTGAATTTCTTCTCTAAACTTCGGACCCATGCTTCCTCTTCTATGAACTGCACATCTTTGCTGACTATGACCTTCTTGGTTGATGGATTGTAGAGCTTGTAGGCGTAGATTCATCACTATATCCAACAAATATGCATTCTCCCCCTTGCTTTCTAACTTCTTCCCCCTTGCTTTCTAACTTCTTCCTCAACTCATTCAGGACACGTGTATATACCACACATCCAAAGACTCTCATGTGAGTGACACTATGCTTTCTTACACCCTATGCCTCTTCAGGAACCACATCCCTGACACTTTTGGTTGGAGACCTATTAATGATATAAGTTGCACAAGCGACAACTTCAGCCTAATAAGCATTTGGAAAATGCTTTTCCTTCAACATACTCCTTGCCATAATGGTCCTATTCTTTCATTCCATGACACCATTTTGCTAAGATGTATACCTTGTTGTAAATTGCTTGTGAATTCCATGCTCCTTACAAAATCAAAGGAAATCATTTGAGACATATTCACCACCTCTATTAGTCCTCAAGACTTTGATGTAGTGTCCACTTTGTTTCTCAACAAGAGCTTTCTATTGACGGAAGTGTTCAACACTTCACTTTTCTGCTTTAGGAGATAAACCCATGTCTTCCTTGTGTAGTCATCTATGAAGGTCAATAAGTAATGGCTGCCACCAATTGATGGTGTTTGCATTGGTCCACATAAATCTGAATGGACAATCTCCAAAGGTGCCTTCTCCCTTATTGACTTTCCTAATGGAAATGTCTCTCTATGTTGTTTGCCCAAGATACAACCTTCACATAGGCTGTTCAGTTTTTCTATGAGTGGCAATCCCTTCACCATGCATTTTCTATGTAGCAAATTCAAACCTCGAAAGTTGAGATGTCCAAATCTCAAATGCCATAACCAATTTTGATCTTTGACCTCTGTTTGATAGTTCACTTGTGTAACAACTGCACCTTTTCTTTCATCCTCTTGTGAGTTCATTTATAGTTGTTCTTGTGCATCTTCTTCCTTAAAATACAATCTTATCTTTATGGGAAACATTCTATTGTTTTTCATCTGAACCTTTGCAATCAGTTGTCTACTTGGAGGCCTATCCAAAATTGTGCACTCATAATTTTTGAAAAAGATATTGTAGCCCTTTTTCATGAGTTGTCCAATGCTTATGAGGTTATGCTTCAAACCAGGGACAAAGTAAACATTTGAGATGTAGTTATTCTTCCCCTTTTTTGTTAGGATATTAAATCTTCCTTTGCCCATGACAGAGGCTTTGCTATCAGTCCCTAATGTCAATTCATATTTCACACTTTCATCTAGATTGGAAAACATTTCTATGCTCCCTAACATGTGGTTGCTACACCCTGAATCTAGATACCATATATCACTTTGTTTTTCTTGCGCTACATTACAAACTAAAAACATGCTATCATGGTTCTAATTTTCTTTTGTGAAATTTACACTTGGTTTGTTACTAATGTCTATTGCTTCTTTCTACATTCATTTTCACAATGACCATACTTCTTATAGTAATGACATTGAAGTTGAGATTTATCATACCTCTAATCTTGTGCTTGATTTTGGCTTGGGCCTTGACTTGGATTTTGATTGTTGCCCTTTCCACTTGAGCTTGAAGGGCTGCTTCTTCCATCTCTATGTGGGTTTCTTCCTCTTCATCTAGCATATGATCCTCCTTTGCCTTTACCTTGACCAAATGAAACTTGTGTCTTGAAGGCATGCTTCAATGATGAGATTGTTGCTATATTCAATCTATGTTCATGCGAAATCAATGATGCATGAAGCTCATCCACTGAGAATTGTAAGATATCCTTTGTATCTTCTATGGCCACAACAATGGCATCAAACCTTACTAGAAAACTTCTCAAAACTTTCTCAATTATTCTCCTTTCCTCAAGTGTCTCACCATGAGACCTGATTTGAGTAACCAGTCCAATCACATGTGCAAAAAATGAGTCTACATTCTCAAAGTCTTTCATACAGAGTGTTTCAAAATCTCTCCTTAACATTTGTAGCTTTGTTGTCTTCACTTTTTTCATGCCTTGGTAGGTTGTCTGGAGGGTGTCCCATGCTTGCTTGGACTTCGTTGTTGCTGCAACTATTGGGAAAATACTACTTGAAAGATGTAGAAGGGGGATTTTGCATCCTTATTCCTGTTGTCCCTCATCAAATCCCTTTCTACTTGAGACAAGGCATTGTATGACGATGCATCTGCAGGTTCTTGAAAATTATTCTCCACTAAATCCCAAATGTCTTGAGAAGAAAACAAGGTCTTCATTGTAATAGCCCAATAATCAGAATTTTTTCTATTAAACTGAATCTGAGGATTAGTCAAGCTTGTGGTTGATGCTACCATTTCCAAGTATAAAAAAAACTTTCTACTTGCTCGTAAATATGCTCCAACATAAATATGACCTCAAAACAATTTTTACTCCTAGTAAAAACACTTGTTTTAAGGCTTTTTGACTCCTAGTAAAAACACTTGTTTTTAGGCTAACAAAGTTTTAACCTGCTCTGATAGCATGTTAGAATTTTTTTAGAGGGGCAGAGGGGAGGAGTTTAACTCAAAAACACTTGCGGAAAGTCAAATACGCTCCAAAATAAATCTGCTCTCAAAATAATTTTTTATTCCTAGTAAAAACACTTGTTTTTAAGCTAACAGAGTTTTAACCCTCTCTTATAGCATGTTAGAATTTCCTTTAAAGGGGCAGAGAAGAGGAGTTTGACCAGAGAAGAGTTTGACTAACTTAACTCACTCTAATACCATGTTAGAATTTTTTTACAAGGGCAAGGGGGAGTAGTTCGACTCAAAAATAGTTGTGGCAAGCAAATGGCAACTGGACATAGGCTTAAATAGAACATAGAAAAAAACTCATGCTAAAATAGAGTAAAAAAATGTGGTTGTGGTAAATCTACTCATGAAGATTTAAAGATATGAAAATCTCACGGCAAAACAGAGTAAAACAATGTAGCTGCGGTAAATCTACTAATGAAAGTTGAAGGCCATATTGCAACAAACCAAACTTTGAATTATATTATAAAGCATATGTAAATACGTTCCAAGTAAAAACATAAAATATTACTGTGATTTAAGCTTCATTGAAGTTGGGAACTTGCTTTTTGCTCCATAATTTTCTCTTTACTACCTCACAGACTTTCACCCTTTGTCGCTCAACATTGCAAATAACTTTTACATTCATATTTATTCAAACATACATTTTTTGACATTAATACATGACAGAGAAAATCATGAAGACAAAGGATAAGCCAGACTACATATTTCACCGTCGAAATAAATATTTGACATACTTAACTACCAACCCTATGTTAAATTCATATTCATTCTTAAGTGATTGATGTGTGTTGCGATTCTTAAATGCTTGATGTGTGTTGTGAAATGGTTTGATGCATTGTAGAATGAACTCCTACTCAGACCTTCTTCTTTGCTTACAAAGAAATCCACCTGCAAAATTCATCTAACAAAGGGCTTCTCTAAATGTCTTTAATGTGGTGGTTGTGATTAATTTTCCAACAACGAGCTCCTCGCTTCACAGTAGCCGGCTTATCTTAGCAGTGAAATTCACAAAACTTTCAAAGAGATATGATGCGTTTTGAAATCAATATTGAACTCTTCGACAAAAGTAGAAAAGGTGAGAGGTTGACCGTCGAATATTATCCTCGTTGAACATGCATCGCATGGAACTAATCATTAGAATGAGTGTGGTAGAATTAGAGTTGATGTCAATTCTACTGACGTCCTTTTCGGTTGGTCCATATATAAAGAAGAAGAGAGCGGCACATAAGGTAAAGAAAAAAAATTGTTAATAGAATGTCTACTACTGCAGTTGGACGAATACAGTGTGTTCTATGGTGACCCAACGAAACAGTTACATTCGTAGAAGCCAACGGCGAAATGTCGATTTGGATTTCCTCTGTCGTAGGTCAGCCTGCAGGATGTATATTCTAAAATCCATCCCTAATAAACCGTGCCTACTTGCCCGAATTAAACGCATGTTCACAAAATATGTGTAGTATCAGAAATTGAGAATTACATGCACCAAAATTGGATTTGATGTCGTTTAGGGTGTGGCTAAAACATGACAATCGCTAATGATCACATGTACAAGAACCGCATACACCAAAATAAAACAGCATGCTAATTTGATGTACCGCGCCATAACTTTCTATGCCACGGAAAAGATGCTAGGAGATTGATGTTTTATAGGTTTTTATGAGTTTAGAACTGTTTATCACGTTTAATGATTAGTATCTATTAGACAGTGCTTGGCCAACAATATTTCCAAGTTGTTTTCATCCGTTGGTGTAATGATCTGCAGTTCCTCCGAAGCGCGACCGCAACTAGGTAGAGAGCGCGCGCGATTGGAGGCTTGAACGAACAACGTTCCAGCTTGAGTAGCGACCTCAAACTTATGCGAAGTGTTATGTTATAATGCGTGTGAGGAGGGCAAGCTATTTATATAGCGTGGGGAGCAGTTGGCTCAACCCACGGGCTGACCAACAAACAAAGGCAAGTAGATGATGGGTGTGAACATTTGGAGGATGGCTGACCACATATTGTGATGATATTTGAGGGTGTGGGCAGGTCGGCTGGGTAGATGTGACCTCGCCCTGCCATGCATATATATTAAGGAGCGTTGGAGCTCATTTGACAATCAATCATCCGTCGCTCATCGCTCAACACACAACATCTTCGCTCAACATGTGAAGAAGGTGCAGAACAAAGTGTGGACGCAGTAAAGAAGGAAGGCACAATTCGGAGATGCGCCTGTTCTTGGGCAAGGCCACACAGACGTAAAACACATATCTTTGTTTTGGGTGAAGGGCACAGGCAGGATCACCCACCGGTTGGAGAAAGGCGTGTACGGTGTGTGTGGCACCCGGGTAATGTGTAGGAGTGCCCGACGGTGAAACGTTGGTGAGCGCCCGGTTTGTGCGATGACTTGGCACGGGTTCTTGGGTGACTCAGGTGAGTGCCTGCTCATCGTGCAAGTGTGCACGGTGTGACTTTTGGTGCAGTGTTGAGATTGTGGACGGAGGTGTGTCTCGGGCAGAGGCACCCGTGTGTGGCGACTTGGAGGCGCGCCCAAGTTTGGAAAACAACACGATCATGCGACAAGGTGAATGAAGGGTTGGTGAGTCGTGCGGCAACCATGTGGAGGTGCCGGCGAGCTAGGCAACTGAGTTTTCCCGAAGATTGTAAATTTGGCTAAGTATGAAACTTGGGGTTTCCAAGTATACTTGTAAAGCTTATAACTTGTAAAAGACTACATAATATATTGTTGGTCAGACTCATTGTTCAGGGAGTTTCCCCTCCCTTTATACTTTGAAATTGTGTTCTTCATGTATAATTATTGATGATAATGAATGTCTATGGGTGTTCATTGGTATAAAGTAACATTAATAATGCTTGATTGAGAAACACAAACTAAGTAGGAATAAGTGGTTAGGTGTAGTCCACGAACATAAGTATTGGTGAAAAGAAAGCGTTTGGTGGTGCCGCACCTCGCCTAGCATGGTTGGAAGACTACCATAGGCTTAGGGGCGTGACAGTTGGTATCAGAGCTTGGTTGGAGCTGGTGTAGAGCAGGGTTGCTCGTGATGAAATGCAGGTGTGGGAACACTTGGAAATTGAAGACAGTGAAGTAGGTACTTGCAGGTGAAGGAAGTTGTTTCACATACAAGTGAGACAAGGGTTGGTTTAGGTTGCAGGTAACTTGGTGAAGTTGTTGTATGGTCGAAACTAGATTGCAAAGAAGAAGGAAGCTATTAGCAATGGCAGCTGAATCTCAGGTTGGGTCTAGTCATGGTGCGAAGGACAGAGAAAGTTTTGGAGAAGATGGAGGACATGGAAGCCTTCTGGACTAAGAAGTTGGAATTGATAGAGAGAGATCAAGAGGCCAATTCGCAGATGAGGGAAGAGCTCGAGGAACTCTGGACTCAACATGAGTACACTGATCTTATGTGTACACAACTTGAAGTAAGGGTCAAGGAGGTTAAAGAGGCAAAAGATCGAGGTCTTGCAGAGATCGTGGACTTGCAGAAAGCTCTTGACGAAGCCATAGATGAGATCGCGATGTTGAAGAAGGCCATGAGGCATAACTCAGGTGGAGGAGTGCCTCATGTGAAAGTCAAGGAACTGGAATCTTACGATGGTACAAGGAGTGCAAAGACTCTTGGAAACTTTCTATGGGACATGGAGCAATACTTGGAACGATTGGGTCTATCTGATGATGAGACGAAGGTCAAGGTAGTTGCTCAGTTCTTGGAAAAGGATGCTAAGATGTGGTGGCGAAGGAGAATGGATCAGATTTCCAATGGTAGTGCTGGTGACATTACTTCTTGGGATGAGATGAAAAAAGCTTTGCAGGCCCATTTCAGTCCTCAGGATGAAACGTGGGAAGAAAGGATGAACATAAAGTTCATAAAGAAGACAGGGAACCTTCAGACATATCAGCAGGAGTTTGCAAGTGCAGTTCTGGAACTTCCTGACATGACGCAGAGGGACAAGGTGTTCAATTTCATTATTGGATTGAAGCCTTGGGCACACAATAAAGTGAAGAGGCGGAGGATTAGTACACTTGAGGAAGATTTTGCTGTTGTGGACAGGTTGGTGGAGCATTATGATGAAACTTCTAATGATAGGAAGAAGATGTCTGACAAGCCGAAAGATAAGAAGAAAGACGATGCTTCGAAATCGGATGACAAGTCGAAGATGAAGAAAGCCTTGAAGTGTTGTATATGTGTTGAACCACATACGATGAAGAATTGCACTTCTAGACCGAAAGTGGCTGTGATTGCACAATCTAATGCGAAGAATGAAGAAGCTTTTGTGGGGATGATGCAGATACTTGGTGTTGTTGCTGCTACAGAGGTGATCTCTTGGAGGGATCCTAAGAGGAACAAGTTGGAGTATGTTTGGATGAAGGTTGGAGATGCTGATATACTCACTATGGTGGATAGTGGGGCCTCTCACAACTTCATGGGTGAAGATACTGCGAGAAGAATTGGGCTGAAATTTGTACCGGTGAAAGCACAGATGAAGACAATTAATTCCCCTCTTAATGATGTTCTTGGTGTAGCTGAAAAAGTGGACACAACACTTGGTGAGTGGACAGGGAAGTTCGACTTCACTACAGTGTGGATAGATGACTATGAAGCTGTGCTGGGAATGGAATTCTTGAAACAGTTTGATGCTATGATTGTTCCACATTTGAAGAAGTTGTACATTTATGATGGAAGGGAAGATGTACCCATTGGTGTGCCAGCCATTGGAGTGACAAAGCCTGATTGTAAGTTGGCAGTGAGGCAAATGGAGGATGAGAAGCAGATGGAGGATATGAGTAAGCGGTTGTCCACGATTGAGACAAAGCTTACTGAGTAGTCATTGGTCATCAGGACTCTTTGAGATAGTGTCTTGGATTTGTCAAGAAGGCTAGAAGTGGTCGAGGATGATGATGATGATGATGAGGCATATGTGAGGCCGAATGTCCGAGAGGAGGATCGGTTCACTTATCTACAGAGGATGGAGATAAAAGATCCTAACAGATGGATTGAGATGATTAGTGAGGGTGAGCCTTCAGGCTCTACTCCCTCCACATCTTCTTAGATGGACAAGAAGATGGGGCTCATTGTTAGCTGCTCATGGCAGTGAGTCCTTAAAACAGATTGAGCAAGTATGATAGATGGTGCAGGGATGGCAAGGCATCAAGCAGCATGACATGTTGCAGATGGGATGGAGTTTCCATGGACCTGAGCATGGTGGTGAGATTCTTGGGGAGTCCGAGATGTGGCAGAATCTGAGATAGACTAGTGAAGGCATAAGGATGGACATTCTTATGATTTGAGCATGACAGTTGGACTGATCACCCGACTAGCTCAAGTCATGAGGGCTAGTAGTGTACCAGAGAGATTTTGGAATCAGGTAGGCAGGAAGGATGACAGTTCACAAGATGAGGATGACACATGGTGGAGATGATAATACTACATATGTTGCAGGGATGTTTGCAGTATGTGGAAGAGTTGACATCATGGACCAAGGATGAGACAGACATTGTTGATCTTGGTGGATGGTTACCAGGATGGTATATTGTCGAGGACAACAATGAATTCAGGTGGAGGAGAATGTAAGGACCTACAGTTCCACCAAAGTGCGACTGCGACCGGGTAGGGAGTGCGCGTGGTTGGAAGAAGCAATCCCAATTTGGAGTTCATTTGCAATGTTCCATGATTTTCTCTTCACTACCTCAGAGACTTTGACAACCCTTTGAATGATGATACACTCAACTGAATGGTGACATGGACCAACATTTGGACAACTTTGAAAGGAGTGAAAACAAACCCTAGACCTAATAGCTAGTGACCAAATTTTACTTGAAGATGCTATGAAATGACAAAATTTGACCTTGATACCTTAAAATCACTTTGTAAGAGCATGTTTGATCACTGGAGGAAGGCTGCAAAGACTGACACTAACAGGACCAAGCACATTGATGCTAAACATCATTTTGTTAGAGAGTTAATTAACAATGGTAAAATTTTGTTGCAGCACTGCAGTTCAAAGGAACAATTTGTTGATATTTTCCTAAGGCCATTGGCACATGAAAATTTGTTTATCTCGGAGACTACTTGGGAATTGTCAATGGTAGCAGTTGTGATTAAGGGTGAGTGTTGGAAAATTAATCACAACCACAACGTTAAACACATTGACAACAATCATACTTGTCAGATGAATTTTGCAGGTTACGAATATGTTTGCAGGTTGAAGGACAAAAGGTCTAAGTAGGAGTAAGATTTCTCCATCCCACAACACATCAGACCATTCTGCAACACACATCAAACATTTAAGAATGAATGTGAATTTAATGTAGGGTTGGTAGTTAAGTATGTCAAATATTTACTCTGCAAGTGAAATATGTACTCGACAACATGGATATTAACATTCCCCCATTATGTGTCTTAATGATTTTCTCTGTGATGTATTAATCTCAAAAAATGTATGTTTGGATGAATATGAAGGTAAAAGTCATTTGCAATGTTGAGCGAGAGAGAGGGTGAAAGTCTCTGAGGTAGTGAAGAGAAAGTCATGGAACAATTTCTTGTGGGCACGTGAAAGCAAGTTTTATGGAGTTTTACAGACAGACACTTCGCAACCCTAGTGAAATGTAAATTGCAGTAAGATTTTTATATTTTTAATTGGAGCAACAACCTTCAATTTATTATGTGAATATATTTACATATGCTTTACAATATAATCCAAAGTTTTGTTTGTTGTGATATAGCCTTAAATGATTTACCGCAACCACATTGTTTTACTTTGTTTTGCCGTGATTTTTTTTATGTTCTGTTAAACCTCTATCTAGTTGCGATTTTCTTGCCACAAATGAAGATTTTACTCGCTGCAACTTTTTTTCGAGTCAAACTCCTCTCCTCTACCCCTGTAAACATTTTTCTAACACTCGTGAAGTTCATAAAACAACTCCTCTGTCCCCTTAAACATTTTTTTAACACTCGTTAAGTTCATTAAACAACAGACGTATGGATGCACATCTTCGGTTTTATATGTGATGTTCAAATCTAAGTGGAAGAGTGTTCTTCTAATTTAAAGGTGCACTATGAACAAAAGGAAGGATCCATGAAACATGGAATTAAATATGCTTGGCTTCGATTCATTGGTGTCTAACATACTGAACAGCTTTTTCCTTGAAAATTGTTCTATGAAAGAGTTTTGAATCCTGATATATTGACGATGCATGTCGAATGTCTGAACAAGTTTGGGTGAAAACTAAATTGACCTTTTAGGCTTATGGATGTTTCAATGTGAATGTACTTATTTTCAGTTGTTTTTAATTTTGTTTATCTTGAGTTCGAAATCCGTTGAAATTTATGAAATCAAATTATAGAAAAAATACTCTCATTCAGAGTTGTATCTTATATATCTCAAATATAATATCAAATATAATAAGTGAACTTGAATCAAATCATTTTTAATAATTCAACTGCGTCTTGAATTTCATAATAGGGTTATAAGATTTACCACCTTTAAATAAAAATAAATATTTCAAATTTATATTTTTTGGTAGTAAAATATAGGGTTATAGGAATAAAATATTTTTGGTAGTATACTGGATTTAAGATATATTTGATTTGATTTATGTAATATCCTGAATCGATTGATCGAGTTGGACTAAATAATAATAAATAAATAAAGCTGCATTAGTCCATGGTTTTTGTTTGTGGCCTCATATAATTGCCTAAGTTTCTTCTGAGCATCCCAATTATAAAAGGAGGAGGATCAAGAGTAAGTCATGGAATTTGGTCCTTTTCTTACTGTAATATCCCCAACCAATTGACCCAGTTGGACAAAATATTAATAAAAAAATAAATAAATAAGCAGATTTAGCTCATGGTTTTTGTTTTTGGCCTCAGGTAATTTCGCAAAGTTTCTTTCGAGCAACCCAACTATAAAAGAAGGAGGAGGATCAAGAGAAAGTCATGGAATTTGGTCATTTATTGGCTGATATTAAAAGGAGGAGGATCAAGAGCAAGTCGTGGAATTTGGTCATTTATTTGCTGATATTCCGAATAAATGACCAAATTCCATGACTTGCTCTTGATCCTCCTCCTTTTATAATTCGGTTACTCGGAAGAAACTGTGGACCATGGGCTAATGATGCTTATTTACTTATTAATTATTATTATTGTTTGGTCCAATCAGGTCAATCAATTGGAGATATTACAGTAAGAAAAGACCAAATTCCATGACTTTCTCTTGATTTCCCCATTTTGTAGTTGGGTTGCTTAGAAGAAACTGCGGGAAGTTACATGGGCCAAAAACAAAAACCATTAGCTAATGTCACTTATTTTTTTTTTATTACTATTATTATTATTATTTGGATCTATAAACCATTTTTCAGATATGAAACCCAAAAACATGTATTTTTCACCTCTACCTTGGTTGCATTAGAGCTTCACCTATTTTTACCAATTTCATCTCTCTTCCACCTCCATCTTGGTTGCATTACAACTTCACCTACTTTACAAATTCACTTTCCAATAGGATCGGATTTCCCATGGTAATGAAAATATAAAGTTCCTGAAACCCATTTCTAAACAACCGGTAACAATTGTTATAGTGTGATAGGGTGGGATATAATATTTGTTATCCCATTTTGCTTTTCGGCAGGAGCATATTCTCCATGGTAACCAAAATTTAAAGTTCCTGAAACCCATTTCTAAAAAGCTGCTAACAATCAGTATAGTGGGGTGAGATATAATAGTTGTTATCCTATTCTGATTCATTATTTTTCGAAAATCTCTCTTGCACTGTAAGATCCTAAATGTTATGAAACCAGCTCAAGAAAAGATAGAAAAGATAGATCAACGCCTTATAATTCAGCCTCTTCGAGGGGGCAACCTCCTTTACATTACATAAATGAAAAATTCTTGGATGATACAAATGAAAAGATCTCCTCTCTATATATGGGAGTCTAAGGGGTCATAACATAATCAGAGCCTACATAACAATAATAATGTAAGGGCACAATAATAAAAGTAGTGGGCTTCTATGGGGCACAATAGTAACAATATGGGCACTACATGGGTACATCAATATAATAAGGGGGTTGTACTAATAATAATAAGGAGTTACACTAGTAGTATAGGGGCCTAACATGCCCCTCTCCTTCAAAACGTGTTGTCCTCAACGCTTGAGTAGTTCTTGATGCTTCTGTATAAACTTCTTGTCCTCCGATGTGGAATATTCAGCGGGTAAGTTATTCCACTTGATGAGATACTCTGAAATTGATTGATTTCTTAGCTGTCGGGTTCTTGTTTCTGTGACTGCTCCAAGTTCCAATATGATTTTTCCTTCCTCTTAAATTTCTGGCAATATTCTTTGAATTGGGATCTTTTGGAACTTTTGAATAAGTGGCCATACTTCTTCATCCTTCTTCGATTCATCCTTTGCTTCCATTTTCTTGAAGTGTCTTCCCGTTTGGTAAGGTTGCCATTTTTTAAGTGCATGTAGTAATTCCAACATTTCCTTCTCACAAATAGCTTGCTTGAGATGTTGATCTACCTACATCAAAACATTCTTCACTATGATGTTGATCTACCTGTTGTTTCATTTGAATTTTCACCAAAGTGGCATTATCCTTTAAAAGTTGGAGAACTTGTTGTTGATGCATGATGTGATCTTTCACCACTTGAAACTTTTTCTTCTTCATATGTCCTTCTATCTTTAGAGTTTGAGGAGTGATAATTTCTTCCAATCTTTTACAATATATGGTTGGATTCATTTCTTGATGCTCAATGTGATCTTTCACTTCTTGAACATTTTTCTTCTTGATATGTCCTTCTATCTCGGTAGTTTGAGGAGTGGTAATTCCTGCCAATGCTTTACAAGATATGGTCTGATTCATTTCTTCTATCTCCGGCGTTGGATCCTGGCGTATATCCTCTTCTTTTGATGTTTCTTGATCCTTTTCTTCCTCCTCTTCATACTCTATGTAAAATAATTTCTTCTCAACACACGTATGACCTTTAGTGCATTTGCTATCACAATTGTAACAAAGCCCTTTTTCTCTTTTTTCTTCCAATTGTTGTGGTGTAACCCTTGTAGGCTATGGAAGGCTAGGAGAAACAACACTTCCATCTTTATAGTTGTGAGGGGTAGAATTCATTGTTGCCATAATTTTACTTTCTAGTATGTCACAAAGCCATTTACTCTTTCCAATTGTTGTGGTGTTGCTCTAAAGAAGGTGTTGCTCTTTGTATCCTCATAATGTGCTATCATTTCCTCCGTGAAAATTGACCACGTAACAAGTTTTTTACGAGAACAAAGCCCTTTATACCATAAAATTTGATCTGGTTCTAAATATGAAGATGCAATACATACCTTTTGTAACAGTGGTACACCATATAGATCAAAATATTGCTCCATCTGAAGTATCCAATTTACCAGATCCTTGCCATCAAACTTCCTCATCTTGCTTTTTCTTGATTTTATGAGATCGATCTTGAAACGAATGTAAATATGTACCTTTAGATCTTTAAGTTCTGAAATTGCGATCTGTAGTAGCCCTCTACGTCCTCTTTCCAATGCCACCAGTTTGATCCAAATTGGATTCTCCAAGAAAGAGTTATGCACAATCTCCCAAGATGACCTGATTATAAACCTTTCCAGAAGAGCGAACTTGTATGAAGTGCCACGTGCCACTGTTTCAACCGTTCACACTAAAAAATATATATAAGAAACTACAGCCCGTCCTCTTTCTTTACCTTCTTACAAAATTTCAATCCAATGCTCAGAAAGAAAGTTATGACGATTTCCCCAGTCACCTGTTTGGAATGTAATTTAGGAGTATGCAAAAAGACCAACTTCCTCAGATCATATCTCCACAAATATAGCGCAAAAATCTCTCAAATTTAGATCCAAGATTCAGCGAAATCTCTTATGAAATGGGTTTTTTTTTTTAGCTTCTGAAACGTCGCAGACAAAAAGTTATATTGAAAATGCCACGATGACCTGTTTGGAGCAGCGAAACCCTAGAATCCAAATCTCTGATACCAAATGTTATGAAACCAGCTCAAGAAAAGATACAAAAGTTAGATCAACGCCTTAGAATTCAGCCTCTTTGAGGGGGAAACCTCCTTTACATTACATAAATGAACAATTCTTGGATGATTAAATGAAAAGACCTCCTTTCTATATATAGGAGTCTAAGGGGTCATAACATAATCAGAGCCGACATAACAATAATAATGTAATGAAGGCACAATATTAACAATAGTGGGCTTCTATGGGGCACAATAGTAACAATATGGGCACTACATGGGTACACCAATATAATAAGTGGGTTGTACTAATAACAGTAAGGGGTTACACTAGTAGTATAGGGGCCTAACACATTCTAGAAGGAAGCATCAGGTTCAGGTAAACCTAAACAATATCTATACATCTTCAAGAAAATCTTACAATAGAATAAACACATGTTGAGAGTATAGCATCTAATACTATGAGTGAAAAAAAATCTTAGAGATACATAAAGCCCCTCATTTTTTAGGCTTTCCTTTTGCTATAGGCCCAATACCCCTTTAATCTTATCAGTCACTCCTCAACCCTCTATCATTCAGACTTCTAGTACCCTTTTAGCCACCACAAATATGGCTTGTCCACAAGCACCCACCAAAACGAAGAGAATTATAGCTACTAGGTATGGACCTCTAGTACTTCCTATTCCTTTGAATGCTATGTCTGCTGGAGAATATCAAAAATACATGCCTAAGTTTACTGGGACAGAAGGTGTTACAGCTGAAGAACATATTGAATCATTCTATAGCTATGCAGATAATCTCGACATTAGTGAAGATGATATATGGATGAGAGTATTTTTCCAAAGCCTAGATGTAGAGGCTAGGAAATGGTTCAGAGAATTGACCTGAGGTCTATAACAAATATTGAAACCTTAGATGATATATTCCTAAAGCATTGGGGGGATAAAAAAGATATTCTCTACTACCATACTGAGTTTGGGAACTTGAAAAGGGAAAATGATGAGTCACTGTTTGATTTCAATAAAAGGTTTAATTGCATGTACAACAAGATACCAACTGAAGTGAAACCCACCCCTACCTCTACTAAACTCACTTATGCCAATGTTTTTGACTCTAACTTCTGTCTACTATTGAGAGAGAGAAGATGTGCTTCTTTGCTTGAGATGCGGGATGCAGCGTTGGAGGTGGAATCCAACATCATGGCTACAGAGAAACTCAAGGGACATGCTGATCGAAGGAGGTAGAGGGGTGAATCTTCATCATCTTTAGTTCCCAAGTTAAACAAGATGACCAATATAATAGAGTCATTAGCCTCTGAAATCTTGAAGCTAAAGATGGAACAACACTTTGGGAAAGGAAGAGCTCCTAATGCCTTTACTTTTAGAAATCCAAACCTATAGAGGAGAACTAATAAGCAGTTGCAGGTTCCTCAAAGAAACAAAGGTGCAAATGAGGAAAAAATGATGAAGACCCCTTTGCAGAATGTAGTCGTTGATGAAGATTAGTATGAGGAAGATGATGAGATCCATTGTCTAGAAGACAAGGGCAATGCCTGTTTTTTGACCCTAGTTGCATATGAAGACTCTTTATCCGAGGACCAAATTAGCCAAAAGTGGGATGGTGGGGTTGTTCTGCAAATTGATGACCAACATAGATACAATCTAAGGTCCAGAGTGTATGCGGCCCAGGAAACCCCTATTCAAAGGGCTACGGTCCCTGTAATGTAGCAAACTAACAAGAAAAAATGACGAGCAACTAATCCCATCATTCTTAGAGCTTTAGCTCAAGAGGTAAGAGGCCCTGACAAGTCCCCCTCTCCCTTCAGTTTTGAATTAGAAATCCAAAAGATGAAAATATCTATACCTCTAATGGAACTAGTGAAGAATGAATCCTTTAAGAGACTCATTCTTGAGGCCTTTGAGCTGAAAGGCACACAAGCATCCAATGACTATGTGAATTTGCAAGATGACAAGCTGACTGTTGTCCTCAGCCCAATGATTGAACATTCTGATGACAATTCCCCATCATTCTATGTCTCCTTGACTATTCATGACAAAATCCTTCACAATTGTCTATTGGACATAGGTGCCAGCCATAATCTAATGCCCAAGGTTGTCATGGATGAGTTGGGCCTTGACATCACTAGGCCCTATCATGACTTGTATTCTTTTTACTCTAGAAAGGTGAAATGTTTGGGGTCAATCAAAGACCTAGCCTTCACCTTGTGTTAGCTGCCCATGAAGAGCATGATGATGGATATTGTGGTAGCAGATGTCCCCCCTAATTTTGGCATGTTACTTTCTAGAGGATGGATTAAGAGGTTAGGTGGAAATTGCAGAATGACCTATCCTATGCCATTGTCCCGGTTTTTGGAGGTGAAATCAGGAGATTATATAGAGAGGCTCAGTTAGCTTATATCATTAGCGATGAAAGGAATCGTGCTAATCTCCCATATATGGTATTGATAATGATTTTGGGGCCAACATTCTTCAAGTAGAAGAATCCTAGTTGGCCTCCATGCAGCTTAGAAAGCTGGTTTGCCATATCACAGAGGAAGAAAGCCCACAAATATGGGATATGTACTTTGAAGGAGCTTGCTCTAAGGAAGTTGCAGGAGCAAGTGTAGTTCTTGTATCTCCCACACAAGAATGCATACATTTATCTTTCAAGCTAACTTTTCAGGTCACCAATAATACAATAGAATATGAGGCCTTGATGTTAGGCTTAAACGCTACTAAAGAAATGGGCATCAAATATTTGAAAGTGTTTGGAGATCCAGAACTTATTATTCAACAGCTGAACAAGACATTCCAAGCAAAGCACCCCAAGCTAAAGGCATATAGAGATGAGGTATGAAATCTCAAGGATTCTTTCAATAGCTTTAGTATTTCGTTCATCCCTAGAGTTAAGAATCAGCTTGCTGATTCCCTTGTTGAGTCTGCTAGCACTTTTATCCCTCCTTTGCCTCCTAAGTTGACTTATGAAGTTCAAGTGAAATATAGACTGTATTTGCCTGACAATGTCAAGTACTAGAAAGTTTTTGAAGATGATGATGAAGTCAATAGGTTTCTACAAGTCATTGATGAATTATATTGACCAAGAGGATGAAGCCATTGAGGAATGCAACTAGTCCAAGCTGAGAGACAAAATTGGCCAAGATAGCATTGCACAACTGCCTAGTAATCATATACCAAAAGGGTTTGTGCCCTTAAAGAGGTTGTTTGACCATAACGATGTACCTTATAAACCTGCCAAAAAATAAAGCGAGTCTGTAGTTCATGGACATAATATAGGGAGTCCATCCCATCGAAAGTATATCAATTTGTCCTCTCACTTCTCCTCTGCCCAAAACTCTGAGCATTGCACACTCATGAAACAATTTTCTGATGTCTTCACTTTGGAAGACAGTGACCCTAACACTTATGACACTATTTGGTCAATTTAGTGTGATCTAAATTTCTATTTAGAATGTCAACCCGGGGTTCGTAAACTGACGAAGTGAAGTGTACTATATGTACTAGATAACCATTTCCTTGGGCTTTTGTCGTTTTAAGCTTTTTAGTTTGTTTCTGGATTTTATTTTTCCTTAGTGTGTGATGGTGAGAATGAAAGTGAAGTATGGAGTGTGGGCGGTGATGGTTTCTAAACTTGAAAGTGCTTAAAAGAAATCTTTACAACGACTAAAATGAAATCAATTCTTAAGAGAAAATAAATGCATCAAATAGTGAACTAATGACAATGGCCCAATATCCTTGCTGCTGAAAATGAAAAGAAAGCAAAAACTTGAAAAACAACTCAAACTTAAAGCAAAGTAGCTAATTCAAACTACGTTAACTTTTCAGATCCTTTTCCCTTCGGCTCAATCTACCTGGTGGGAAGTAATCATAAGCAAGTTAACCAATATGATATCTACCTGTTCAAGAAAGTAAATTGCATAAAAGAAACTAATCACACTACTTGAATTCTTCAAATCCTTTACCCTTCAGCTCAATCTACCTTGGGGAAGTAATCATGAACATATCAAGCAATATGATATCTAAATGTAAGTTGCATAAAAGAACTAATCACACTACTTAAATTCTTCTAGTCCTTTACCATTCAGCGTAATCTACTTTATGGAAAGCAACCATGAGTAAGCAATATGACAACTAAATCACACTATAGTTAGTAATATTCTGATTCTTTGCTGATATAGTCATTTGACCACATAAAGAAATCATAAATTGATGAGCAGTATGATATCTAACTAGCAGAAAAAGAAATAAGCAAATCACAACTTGAAAAGGACAGTGCTAAATTTAAACTCCATAAAATAAAAGTTAGCAGGAAGGACAAGATGATCTCATATGCCAAAAGTTATCAAAAAGATGAAAAATTTGCCAGGCTGCCTCAGAGAACCTGCTGAAAAGCACTGATCAGTTTACAGCTCTAAGAAAACAAAGGTAAAGATATGAACAGCAGAAACATAAAACAACATATTATGTACAAGCTAATGATAAAAGCAAAAACATAATGAAACTAAATAAACACTTTACAAGGCTTCAGCATGCAGGGGCCCTCTGCCGCTTCAGCCAATCAAATAATCACACGGCTATCTTCAGAAAAGTATTCTCATGTATTAAAACAACAGCATATAAAACAGTGGGGTGATAAGATAACCAGCAGCGCGAAATTACATAAACAGTTCAGAATTCACATGCATCAAAAGTCTCTCTACAGCGTTCAACGACACATTATTTATAATGCAAAAATACTACAGCTAACTAACAACCTCTACGCTATTAACTGCGTTGCCATAGATATGTAGATATCTTCAGCCAAGATCTACTGTAACTGTCATCATGTTTCTTAAATCTTCGGAGTGGTTGGCTGTTAGATTCACGTTTCAGGAACGATCTCCCGGTGTGTTGGTGCCTTCGTGAGCTGAGAACTATGCCACGTATCATTCACGTGCCCAAAACAGTGACGTGCCACCGTTGAACTCTTTGGCTGGCCTTGTCTTTGACTTTGGTTGACCGCGGCCTCTCATGGATGATTTGTCCGATTTGAAGGGACACGTTCCATATACCTGTCACCTAGAGCTTGCCCATGTAGCTCGTTTCTTCAGAGGACACCTAGAGCATAGATTTTAACAAAATAGCTGCGGAAACCTGTGATGGGTGCGAAAACCTGTGCTGGCTGCGGAAACTGACAAGTTTCCACAGCTGCATGAACAAAAAAACTAAACCAAACAACAGTCATCAGTATAGTCAGAAAACCATATAAACAGTCCTTTTTAGACTATAATGCAATGATTTAACAACTGGATGAATGAAGTGAGTGGAGAAAGAAGGCTAAGAGGGTGTATAGGAAGGTGCAGGTTTGAGGCTCAACAGCTTAATTGAATATGAGAAACATCAATAAGAACACATATAACTGATAAGAAGAAATCAATCAGACATCACACAAAAGAAATAACTCGGTGAAAGCCTCAGCCTAAAACCCCAACTCTGTATTATCATACAAGTGTAAATATAGTCTGAATTACAAAAAGAATCAGCTCTCAAGTTATCCTGCTCTCTCTGCAATCCCTCTGCTACTCATAAACAGTCAAAGGCCTTTCTCAAACCTTCTCCTCTGCCATCCAAGCCTCCTATTTCTTTGCGCAATTTTCCTTGGGGACCAGTGTAGCCACTTGTGTGAATTGGCCTCTTCACACACTCACTAACCTCTGATCTAACCGTGCAATCCTGAAGGAAATAAATCTTTCTCCATAGATGAGCTTCCTTTATAGGAAAATTCCATCCAACTGATAGTACATTGTCCCTCCTTTGATCTCAATTGGGTCTCTGTCTGAACTGACATGCATGAGTTATTCATGAGAGAATATTTAGTTATTTGAAGTGAAGCAGTTATATGCAAGCATGCATTAACTAACTGAACTCACTTTAATTTAAACAAACTGTTTAAATCAATCTAACTAAACTTGACTCAGTTAACTGAGCCAACTAATTACCACTCAAATTAGAACTCTTCCTTATCTCTTTAACTGATGGATAAATTCCTCAATTAATGGAGAAATTGTTGCATGTCCTCAGGTAGAATTCATGTTTGATTTTTCACAACTAATTAACTCATGGTGAATTAATTAATTTATTTTCAAATAGCTATTAAGTTCAAATTTGAATTTTACTTCCTATTTTTAGTCTAGGGACTGACTAAAATAGGAATCCATCCCGAACTACTAAAAATATCAATGCTAATTTTACCACTTCCATTTTTCATTCCCTGTTTCTCAATCCAACACTGGTACCTAAACTGCTATTTATAACAGTGTTATTTTTAGCACTTATATTTTTATCATTTCTTATCGCTATTTTCAACACTCCCTCTCAACAAGAAAGGCATTCAACTTGAACCCAATCCTGTACCTTTGGAATGTTCTACATGCAACACTTCTACCAAGTGTGGTTGCTCCAACAACTCTAGAAACAAAAAAACTCTCAACTAACCTCTCTGTTGGGCTAGAAACATACTCTGATGCTGAAGCTCCATCTACCGCTGACAAGTGCTCCGTCTCTGACCTCTGAGCTGCTACAACACTCCATGAATCTCGCACCATTTCACACCTCTTTGTGCTATCCTGCACTGGCGCAACACTCATGTGCCTCTCACATTGCTGCAGCTTGCTAGCTCTACACAGTCCTTGGACTCCTGCACTGTAGCTCTCTCTACCACTCCATCCGCATATGTCTCTACCCAATCAGCCAGTCCTGATACTCCTCATCGGGGCTCCCGTCGCAAGGTCTAATCAAAGAGGTTGGGTACCTCAATGATCCTACCCCTATTCCATCCTTCTTGGGACTTTCACTCCACATCACCCCACCTCCTACCTAGAGGTATGGATGCATGTGATCCCTCTACCCATATGGCTCAAAATTTCCCCCTACTGGAGGTCTCTTCATGAGTAGATGTCTCTACTCAATCTCCTCTCAATGCCTCCAGTTTTGGCTGCTCCACAACCTCCTGAAGCTACTTCACCAATCATGGCTCCTCCATAATTGTCCTAGAATTCTTCTAGCGCTTCATGTTGAGAGGTAATGTACTCTCCCTCTCAACCACAAAGTCTCCATCAGTTGCCTTGATCCTCAAGGCTTTGCATGCATCTTGAACCTCAAGAGCATACAGGTTCTTGACCCGTGAACCGATCTGCTTCACCTATCTAGTGATGATGTGTCCAAGGAAAACCTTTCCCTTACTGAAGACTACATCATAGCCTTTGTCTTCTAGCATCGCAATCAACACCAAATTTCTCTTCAGTCCTGGTACATACTTGACATGGGTCAAGGTAATGCGAGCTCCATGCTCCCTCTGAAAAAAAATCGTGCCTACACCTGAGACACTATACTTTTCATCATTACCCATCACTATGAGTATCTGGAGATCTTTCTCCACCAAAGTATTGAACAAACTCTTGTCATCGGTCATGTGGAAAGAAGCTCCACTGTCAAGAAACCAACCACTTCCCACCATGGATGAAACCATGCATGCGAAGAGAGTGAAATCCAACTCGAACTATGAGGCTAGTGCCTCACCTTCTCATCCTTCCACAGATCCCCTCTTAGATTTCCTCAGTGGACAATTTGTAGCAAAATGGCCCACCTCATGACAATGAAAGCATCGCACTTTCGCATTGTCAAACTTCTTCCCACCATGGGAAGAACTGGATTGGGAATGAGAATCCTTCTCCTTCCCCTTCTTTGCCTTACTCGCTAAGGTGCAGTTTTCTTCATCCTCCATGGATGAAGAACCATCTCTGGTGCTTCTCCTTATCTCCTCTTGCATCAGATCCGACCAAATTCATTCTGAATCTGGTAGTTTCTCTCTTCCATTAACCGAGTCCTGGTAGCTATGCCAGATTTTAGGAAGACCAAGGAGTGCAAGACTCACCATGTCATCATCAGCTGTCGCGATCCCTACAATTCCAAGCTCATCTCTGCATCTGGTGAGCTTATTCAGATACATAGAGATCGTGTCACCCTTTTCACACTTGATCTTCCGAAGCTTGTCTGTCAGTGCCAGCTTCCTCTGATCGTTGCTATTATGATATAGATCTTTCAATGTTTTCCACATTGAAAATGGTGTCTCCTTCCCATGGAGACTTGAGACTATGTGATCGCGAACTCCCTCCAGAAGAATCCTCCTTGCTCTAGCCACACATTTCCTCCATTTCGCCAATTCAATAGCATCAGTCGGCTTGGGGACTTCTTGATCAATGAAGTCTTTTAGACCGTTATCCTCCAATACTACTTCCATGTGATCCTTCTAGGCTATATAATTCGAACTGCCATCAAGGGCATATTCTAGTCTTAAACCATTGAACGCCATAGGTGAAATAGAGATGTCATAAGAACTCGATTTCTATATTCAGGAATCACAAACTTTGAACTTCTCCCTTCTTGTATATTGTTCTTCCTTGATCACCTTTTCTCCGATACCATGTAGAAATTCCCACTATAGATCACTTGATAATCCAATATACTAAAGCAAAATACTTGATCTACTTCTACAAACAATCATGCAGAAGCTTAATTGAATATGAGCAACATCAATAATATCACATATAACTGATAAGAAGAAATCAATCACACATAACATAGAAGAAATAACCCGGGGAAAGCCTCAGCCTAAAACCCCAACTCTGTATTATCTTACAAGTGGAAATATAGTCTAGATTACAAAAAGAATCAACTCTCAAGCTATCCTGCTCTCTCTACAAGCCCTCTGCTGCTCCTAGATAGTCAAAGACTTCTCTCAAACCTTCTCCTCTACCCTCTAAGCCTCCTATTTCTTTCTGCAATTTTCCTTGGGGTCCAATGCAACCACTTGTGTGAATTTGCCTCTTCACACACTCACTAACCTTTGATCTAACTCTGCAATCCTCAAGGAGATAAATCCTTCTCCATGGATGAGCTTCCTTTATATGAAAAATCCATCCAACTAATAGTACATTGTCCCTCCTTTGATCTCAACTAGGTCTCTGTTTGAACTGACATGCATGAGTTATTCATGAGAGAATATTTAGTTATTTGAAGTGTAGCAGTTATATGCAAGCATGCATTAACTAACTGAACTTACATTAATTTAAACAAACTGTTTAAATCAATCTAACTGGACTTGACTCAGTTAACTGAGCCAACTAATTACAACTCAAATTAGAACTCATCCTTATCTCTTTAACTAATGGATAAATTCCTCAATTAATGGAGAAATTGTTGCATGTCCTCACATAGACTTCATATTTGATTTTTCACAACTAATTAACTCGTGGTGAATTAATTTATTTATTTTCAAACAGCTGTTAAGTTCAAATTCAAATTTTACTTCACATTTTTAGTCCATGTACGACTAAAATAGGAATCCATCCCGAACTGCTAAAAATAGCAATGATATTTTTAGCACTTCCATTTTTCATTCCTTGTTGCTGAATCCAGCATTGGT
The DNA here is from genome assembly GCA_000404065.3 of Pinus taeda. Classification (NCBI taxonomy): domain Eukaryota; kingdom Viridiplantae; phylum Streptophyta; class Pinopsida; order Pinales; family Pinaceae; genus Pinus; species Pinus taeda. The sequence goes on along the minus strand of APFE030671042.1, from coordinate 57,114 downwards.
ACCCAAACTGCTATTTACAGCAGTGATATTTTTAGCACTTCTATTTTTAGCATTTCTTGTTGCTATTTTCAACACATCCTCCTCATCCTATTAACCCTCCTTTACAACTATATCCACCTCAATTTCCTTAGTGGGGAAACTCTTCACAAGGGTGGAGGCCTCAAAAAACCCAACCTCCTACTTTAATTCCTCCCCCTCAACCTCAGCCACAACTCCCTCACCATAACCCACTTATTTAGCCTCAAACGCCTTCCGAACCTACTCTAAACCCTAATAATAAGCAGGCACAATAGGTTTATAGTGGGGAGACATCCTATCCTGCTTATGCTATGGAAATCCAAGAGAACAACCTTCAGTATGGGAAAGTACTTGTAGATTCTCATCCACCTCATCCACTTGAAGAGCTTGGAGAAAGGAAGGAAGATAGTGCCCATCAAGCCAATGCACCTCCTTATCCTAAAAGGTTGGTCCACCCTAAACAACACAACCTAGAAGAGGTTGAACTTCTAGAAGGATTGAAGAACTTGTGTGTTAAGATACCCCTTCCCTAGGACATCAAAGATGTCCCCATTTACAACAAGATTATCAATCAATAGTACTTTAAAAGACTTGGGAGAAGAATAAGAGATACCCCCACGATCAATGTTGTTGGGAAACTATCTGATCTGATGATTGGGAGGGTAATCTCCCCAAAGTACTTGAATCTTGGTAGCCCAGTAGTGGACAACACATTGATAGCCTCATGGTCCCTAATACATTAATTGACCTTGGGGATGCAATCAATGTGATGACCAAGGAGACCATGATCAAGCTCCACCTCCAAGGGGACTTGAGGAAGACCACTAAAGTGTTGCAACTTGCAGATAGATCCACAATAGATCCTAAGGGAGTTATTCAGGATGTGATGGTCTCCATTGACTCCTAGGAGTACCCCACTAATTTCCTTGTTCTCCATTGACTCTTGGGAGTACCCCACTAATTTCCTTGTACTCCAACCCAAAACCAATTTTAATGGTTACCCTCTCATCCTAGGAAGAACTTGGTTGGCCACTATTTATGCCTACATTAGTTACAAGGCTCAAAACATGACCATCAAGAATGGGAATCTATGAAAAAAGCTTGTGTTACACCCTCCTCCTCAACCTTCTATTGAGCATGACGTGCCCTTGTGGTAAGAGGATGAAGAAGAGGAAGAGTTTTATCAAACATACCTCTATCATGTTTGTACACTAGACACTATTGTAGGAGGGAGGAAGGACGGAACTTGATGAAGATGACCTTATTGATCATATCTTACAGAATCAACCTTTCGCTGCCATGCCAATGGATGAACTGATGAAAGAATCTGAGAATAACCCTGGAATGATTTGTTCTATGTTGACCCTAATCTAGATCATGCTAAGGTTGTAGATATTATCCCATCCTGAACTCTAGATATAAACGCCTATCTCTTAGTTGAGCAAGAAGAAAAATTATGCAATGTGTTGAGGCAAAACCTTGATGATTTTGCTTGGGACTAAAAGGAAATGAAAGATGTGCATCCCTCCATTTTTACTCATCATAACTACATCAAAGAGGGATGCAAGCCTATGCACCAACCCCATATAAGGATGAATATATGTCTTAAGGACATCGTGAAAGAGGAATTACAAAATCTACTAGATGCAAGGTTCATATACCCCAGATTAGATAGTGAGTGGATGTCTCCCCTCATCATAGTCCCAAAGAAAAATGTGAAGTGGAGGATATGTGTTGATTACCAAACACTTAACAAGGCTACAAAGAAGGACCACTTCCCTTTCCCTATCATTGACCAAGTCATAGATGACCTTGCAGGAAAGAGATTATTTTCCTTCCTAGATTAATTTAGTGGGTACAACCAAATACATATCAACCCTAAGGACCAAGACAAGACCACATTCACATGTCCTTAGGGTACCTTTTCCTATAGGGTCCTTCCATTTGGTTTGTGTAATGCCCCTGCTACCTTCCAGAGGGAAGTTCTGAGTATATTTGTTGACCTTCGCCATGACATTGTTGAGATATACATGGATGGCTTCGCTCCTTATGGCTGTGACTTCGAGGAAGCTATTTCTAATCTATGTAAAGTCTTAAATAAATTAATTGAGATGAATAGAATTTCATTAAGTCCTTGTAGAGTCCACAGATTGTTCTACCATGACATCCTTTTGCCCAATAATCCTCTCTTTTTCATATATATTTACCACTTAATAAAGCCATATCTACAAGGTTTTGGTGAAGGTACGCATTAGTATGTTTTCTGGTTCATATTCAGCTGCATACCCTATTGCTTTAATTAAAGTTTTAATTAGCTACCGAATCAGCCTGTTTTTGCAGCTAGTCCAGGATTCCATAGCTTCCTTCATTGTTCGCAAGGTTCCAGAGTTCCAGTTCAACAATGAAAGGTGCATATGGATAGAATATGACTCCCTCATGGATACCTTCCTATCCACTCGAAACTCTTTTCTAAAAGAGGCACAGGAGATCGCAGTCAAACTCCAAGTCAACCGCCGGATTAACGCAGAACAGAGCCCGAGATCAGCGGAAACCTTATCATTTTGCTTTTGAAATAGAAAAATGACAGTTTCACGACATAAGTATAGATAGGTTTAAGAGATATTAGGCATAGGATCCTCATACATTTATGCAAGAGACATGCTATAAAGCTAATGGCCGCATTGTTATTTGGGTGCGCGCCGAATGATATGTTTTATGAACAATTTGTGAATTTCGTGTGAATGAATTTGGTTTTTGTGTGCAAGCATTGTACTTATTTGAAGCTCTAAACTACTATGTGGAGAGCCCCTACAAACAGTGGCGGGTTTTAATCAAATACAATATGATTTCCTTCAATTATTCAATTGCTCTGTTTTGTGTGATCATGTTGTATAATGATTTCGAATTGTTATTTGCATAAAAAATCTACTTTGCTTTATACCTAGATTAGACTGTTGTTTAGTTTGCTTTATACCTGGTACCGCACAGTTATTTCCTTTGCTTATTATCCAGCATAATTGAAGTGTGTTCAATTCATGGATGTTGCTTGGATTACTTTGTTTAAGCAGAAATTGAACAAGCGAGAAGACTTCTCCTAAAACAATTAAGTTCAACAGTATTCCTTCATAGCTGCTAGAGTAAGGTTCCATTTTTCACTTAGAGAATTAGGAGCTACAACAAAGAGATTTAAAATCAAATCCCAACAATCTAACATAAGTAAATCATCCTCACATCATCCACAAACTGATTGAATAGAGATTACCTCCTAGGAAACTTAATCAACATCCTTAAGAATTACAATTGAAAACATCACCCCCATCTTAAGATTAGACCTTGACAAATACATAAAGACCTACTAAAACAACTTCTAATCACATATTGTGCACCTATACTTCATCAATCTATGCACCTTGGTTGACAATTTATGATTTCCAATTCAAGGACATTGAATTGACCAAACATTTTGGTGTCATTGCCAGGGAAGTCTAATTAGAAAAAAAAAACAACAACAACAACAACAACAACAAAAAACCATCATTAATTTAAAACATGACATGTGTAGAGATAGAGACTCTAGGGGTAGATTTTTAGAACGAGGAAGAAGTTTAATTCCCACAAATCCACTCGCTCCACCACGATTTCGAGATTCAACACCACCTACTCAAACCGAAATTCCATTTAGAGGTCGACAAAGGCTTCCTAAAGTCTCAAGATCAGAAATTGAATCCAAAACTTCACCTACTTCCTCTACTGAAGTTGTAATTGAATAAAATCTTACACCCCCAACCACAGGAGTAATCTTTCTATCCCCCACTGGTGAACAAACGTTGGGAGAAGAATTAGAAATTCCTAGTGAAGAGGAAGGGTTGGAAACTTATTTTGAACAACCATTGATAGAGGAACCAGAAAGATTAGAAGAACACTATCTTAGCTTCGAAGAATCTATCATGGTTGAAGAAGAAGGAGAAGTACATAATGTCCATGGTGAAGAGGATAGGATTGGAGGCAGAGGAAGAGGAAGATGTAGAGGTAGAGAAGGGGGTAGAGGCAGGGGGAATCAAGATCCTTCGGGATTCCCTATTCTTGATGAAGATACAACCCTCACAATGAAAAATATATCACCCTCGATTCTTCCTAATTTCCATGGGAAAAGAAATGAAGATCCAAAGACATTTCTCTTCGAATTTGAAGTATTATGTAGATCATATGACTATCTGCATGATGCTCAAAAGTTGAAATTATTCCCTGCCACATTAAAAGACTCAGCATTAAAATGGTTCATGAGTCTAAGAGTGCATTCCATAACAACATGGGCATAGATGATGGAGGCTTTCTTGGGCAAGTACAGAGACTATTATATGCCTAGTAACCTTAAAGATGAAGTCTTCAAAATGACACAAAAAGAAGATGAGAATCTTGAAGACTTGGTAGAAAGATTTGTTTATAATGTTAAAAGTGCAAAAATGGATAATTTGGATGAAGAAACCTTAAAAGATCTTTTACTCAGAGCTATTAAAGATGAATGGATTGATCTACTTAACTTAACAGGAAAAGGAGATATCTCCCAACTCCCATTTGTAGATATTTGTGACTTATGTGTACATATCTCAAGGGGCAAAGTAAGAGTTAGAAAGAGTCCTAGAGACCCTCTCTTATCAAGAATAAACAAGTCTGCAGCTGGGACAGTTAGTAGGGTAGAAATAGGAAATCTGCTTGACACCTTTAAAACATATACCTTAGGGAGCTTAAGTGAAAAAATAGACACCCTTAAATACAAAACAAGCAAAATTCCGAAAATGTTGCATTATCTATCTTCTGTCCCAAATGTCGAAAAAAACATGCTCTGAGAGAATGTCCCTTAGACTCAAAAGTCATAGAAACCTGTGTCATATGTGTAGATAATCATGATACAAAGGAATGTTGATGCAGGAATCAATCGCTTTGAGAAATCTCAAACAATCGGCCCGCGTTTGCTATTCCTTTATAATCCAACCTTCTGTAACGATACTCTGATTTCCTTTATAAAATCTGAACACTAGTATTTCTCCTTTAGTATAGAACCGCTCGCGATTCTCCTTAGGTCACAACATAAATGATCAACAGTCCATATTAAATCACATAATCGCAGTCGTTATAGTTTCAAGCCCTTTTTCCTTTGTAATGAAATATTGCGATGCAATGTATCACAATTGCATATCACACTGTCTCTACGACCGGGGTCAGATAACACAAAAAGGCTTTCAGTGATGTGATATTTCGGTGATTTCACTTCGCAATTTCTTAAGGCCTGCGGTCTGACCACACACAATTGTTTTATTGTGATGCGATATTACAGTGATCGCTCATCGCAAATCTTCAAGGCCTGAGGTCTGCCCCTTACAAACAAATATTGCGATGCGATACGGGATGATCCAATGATCGACAGGATTTCACACCGTTGGTTGGAACTTAGATCAACGACTGGAATTTTAAGCGGCTTCAACACTGTTATTAACACAAGGTCTGTGATTCCTATTAGTTTTTCATTTTATATCGTGAAGCATGGAAACAGAGAAACATTTGACTCTGTCACGAATACAAATAAACAGAAGTAAAACAAGAGTTCACACAGAATCGATATATGTATATATCATCCCACACGACATCAATTTATAAATGCTATCAAGGTTATAGAGTCTCGGCCCTCTGGCTTGATTACAACAATTAAAAAAGGACCCTCGTTTCAATATGGAAGTCCTCGCTATATTACTTGACTCTTGCTTCCTCAATCCTCTCTCATCCTTGCTAATCCTTTTTCTTTACATTTTTCTTCTTTTTATCAATCCAATCCTGACTAACAACTTAATCTCTAGTTTTAAACACTCTAACAACCAATCTTTATTTTCAAGCTCTATCACACACATATGCTAACAACTTATCTTTGAATCTTAAATAAGACCATTTCTAACTATTACAATAATGAACTGCAACTCATTTCTTGAGATATCCAACCATCTCGGTAAAAACTAACTTTTGACCACTCAAGTCAGTGAAATTCAACTTGTTTAGCCACAACATGTGAACAGACTTTCACATTGCTGGCTAAGTCTAGATGCTCCTACATCAGACTCCCGGGGAAGAAAAGAATCATCCCTCATACTTTCAGGGCTTACTCCATACTTCTGCAACTCTGTTGTAGTCAACCAGCTAGCATTCTCCACTGGCTGTCCTTTCCATTTGACTAGATATTGAAAATAAGTTTGTCTTGTGGTTCTTTTGGATACTCTTTTCTCCAAAACAACTTCAACTTGTTTCTTAACTGTCTTTGGAATTTGTTCTTCCCAGTTCAAGGTTTGAAATTCATCTTCTGTAGTTTCCTCTTGTAGCTCTGTCTCTGTCCCTTTGTATGGATACAAATATGCAATATTGAAAATAGGTGATATTCCAATCCATTCTAGAAATTCTATTTCATATGCATTAGCTAAAAACTTTCTTACAATTTTACATGGTCCTATCTTTTTCATTTTCAGTTTACTGTAACTCTTAGCAGGAAATCTTTCTTTTCTTCAATGTACCATCACTAAATCTCCCACTTGGAATTCTTTCTCTCTTATTTTCATATCCACTCTCTGTTTGTATACCACTACTTTCCTGTAATCTGCCTTTGACATCTTCTTGAAGTCTTTGCATTTGTTCTGCAAACTCTTCAGCTTTTGGACTTCTTGTCTCCTATTTACCCAAATTTATGAGCTCATACACACCTCTTGGATTCATTCCAAAAAAAATATGAAATGGACTCATTCCAGTACATCGGCCTGGAGTGTCATTATAAGAAAATTCAGCTTGAGCTAGTGCTAAATCCCGCTGCTTAGGATTTTGATACACTAAACTTCTCAATATGTTCCCCAAGCTCCTAGTTACTACTTCGGTTTGTCCATCTGTTTGAGGGTGGTATGCTGAACTAAAATTGAGGTTAGCTCCTAGTTTCTTACAAAGAGTTTTCCAGAAATGTCCTACAAACTTTGTATCTCTATTAGACACAATACTGATAGGCAATCCATGCAATCTTACAATTTCTGAAAAAATAGACTAGCTATATGTGTTGCATCAATAGTCTTCTTACAAGTAATGAAATGTGCCTTCGTGGAAAATTTGTCTACCACAACATAAATGGAATCATTCCCTCTTTGAGATTTTGGTAATCCCAAAACAAAATCCATGCTAACTGCATCCCACGATCGGTCTGGTATTGGCAATGGCTGATACAATCCTGTATTCTAAATTCTTCCCTTAGCATGCTGACATATCATGCACTTCTCAACAAATCTCTTAACATCAGTTTGCATTTTTGGCCAATAATAAAAAGCATTCACCTGAGCAAAGGTTTTATCTTGTCCAAAGTGACCAGATAATCCTCCACTATCTTTCTCCTTTATTATGTTTTCCCTCATAGAACATTTGGGAATACACAACTTGTTGCCTTTAAACAATAAGCCTCCTTGGATGAGATAATCTAACCATTGACTTCTATTATGCACTATTGGATTTTGAACTGCTATATAGACATCTTTAAAATCTGTATCATCTTTGTACATTTCAATCATTTCTTCAAATCCAACAACACGAACTTTGAATTCTTGCACAATAAATCTTACTCTGCTCAATGCATCAACGACTTTATTCAACTTACCACTTGTGTGCTTTGTCACAAAAGTAAAGCTCTGCAAAAATTCTACCCACTTGGCATGTTTCTAGTTCAATTTCGGCTGATTATTTTTGAACTATAATGCATGATTGTTCGAATACAATATGAATTCCTTTGGCAACAAATAATGTCTCCATTTTTTCAAGGCTTGCACAATAGTGTAAAACTCTTTATCGTAAGATGAATACTTCTTCTTCGCTTCATTCAATTTCTCACTGAAGTACGCTATCGGTCTTTTTTCCTTACTCAAAATTGCGCCAACTGCAACTTCGCTAGCATCTGTTTCAACTTGAAATACCTTTTCAAAATTAGGCAAAGCTAAAATCGGTTCCTCTGTGATTCTCCTCTTCAACAATTTAAATTTCTTGTCTGCTACTCTTTTCCACTTGAACGGTTGATTAGTCTCCTTAATTGTTTTAAGAATTGGTGCACAAATCTGACTAAAACCTCTGATAAACTTCTTGTAAAAACTTGCAAGACTATGAAAGCTTCTTACCTAAAATATATTTATGGGAATAGGCCAGTTCTAAATTGCTTGGACTTTTTCTGGATCCATTTTCAATCCTTCTTTAGAAACTACAAAACCCAATTAAATTAATTCTTCCTTCATGAAACGACATTTATTCAAATTTATCAGTAGCTTCTCTTTCTGCAGAGTTCTTAAAACCAATTTAAGATGCTCTAGATCTTCTTCCTTACTTTTACTAAAAACTAGAATATCGTCAAGATAAACAATCACAAACTTGCCTGCATATTCCTTCAAGACTTCGTTCATCAATCTCATGAACATACTAGGTGCATTAGTGAGTCCAAAAGGCATCACTAACCACTCATACAACCCACTATTTGTTTTAAATGTAGTCTTCCATTCATCTCCTTCTCGAATTTTTATTTGATGATATCCACTCTTTAGATATATTTTAGTAAAATACTTTGATCCAATCAAACAATCCATTAAATCATCCATGTGTGGCAAAGGAAATCTACACCTGATTGTGATTTTGTTTATGGCTCTGGAATCTGTGCACATACGCCATTCACCTCCTTTCTTTGGACTGAGTACTATTGGTATAGCACATGGACTAAGAATTTCTTTGATTAGTCCCTTATCCATCAGTTCCTATACTTTCCTTCCAAATTCTGCATTCTCTTGAGGTGTCAACCTATAAGCGGCTTTGTTTAGCGAACTCACTCCTGGTATTAAGTCAATGTGATGACTGATACTTCGAACAGGTGGTAACGCGTTCGGAAAATCATCCACAACAATGTCAGCAAAATCATCTAATATAGTTTTGACTTCTTCAGGAAAAATCATCTAAGTCCGTGGAAGTTAAAATTACCTTCGCTCTCCCTATGACAGCAAAATGCATGTCTTCACCTTTTCCAATCTCTCGCAACAGCTCCTTTCCACTCATCAGTACAACACTACTTCCAAGCACTCCTTTGTCAGCATCATCCTTCAATGGCAGCAATGCATGTTTAGTTCCATCCTTCTCCAGAGTATAAGTGTTTCTCCTCCCATCATGAATAGATTTCCGATAAAACTGCCATGGTCTTCCCAGCAATACATGGCATACATCCATTGGCATTATATCGCATAATATTACATCCTTATACGTACCAATTTGTATTTCAACCTTGCATTGTTCTGTCACAATAATTTGATGTCCTTTCTACAACCACGACACTTTGTAAGGAGTAGGGTGCACTATCTTTCCTAATCCGAGCTGGTCCACCATCTCTGTAGAAACAAGGTTATCAGTGCTTCCACTATCAATTATTACTTTACAACACTTACCTTTCGATTAACATGAAGTTCTGAATAAATTGTTCCTCTGCGCTGGTTCTTCAATCTTTTTCTCTGTCTTAAGCAATGTCCTTCTCAAAACAAGAATTCTCCTACTTCTGGGGGTTCTTCCTTCTCCATAAGTTGAGGTGTTTCTAGCTTTACCTCAGCTCCTCTAACTTGCTGCTTTATTATGAGGATAGTCCCACAACACATGTCCCCATTCTCCACATGTGTAGCATCGAACATCTCTTCCTCGGCCCCTTCCTCTGGGCACAGATCTTCCTCTATTAAAATCCCCTCTCTATGGTGGTCTGTTACTTGAACTGTCTGCTTCATGCTGATGTTGTTGTCTCCTTGGTCTAGTAGTTCCTCTACCTCTTATCGAGATCCTTCCTCTATTCCTCTAATTCTATTTTCTCAACATCTTCTCCTTTGCCTTCAAACTTGCTTGATAGGCATCCTCAATAGCCTTCAAACTTAACAAGCTGATCTCATCTTGTATGTCATATTGTAATCCATTGATATATCTCGCTATCTTCTCCCTGTCATCCTCTACATGTCTTGCTCTAACACTTAATCTATAAAATTCTTATGTGTACTCTTTAATAGACACTCCTTTTTGCCTTAAATTTTGCAACTTTTTAAAAAGATTCAACTGATAATCTCTAGGCATAAATTTGGCTTTCATCTTACTTACCATTTTGTCCCATTGCTTGTCCTCTTCATAGTCAAAATATTTGTCTAATGACCTAATCTAATCCATTAGCTCTTCTACATTGAGACTCCCTTCATACATTGGAATTTCCACCTTTGGTTTTCCTCCTACTTTTTCCAACATATTAACAACTCTGATAGTTTCATTTTCCTCCTATTCTTCTTCCTCGAAGATTCTTCTTTAGCACTGGCATCCCCTTCATCAACTATTCTTCTCTGAGTAGTCTCAATTTTTTCCATCCTCGTATGCAGACTTCAGATCTCCTCCAACAAAACTACATTTGCTTCTGGTCTTCCTTGACCAATGCTAACTCCTCTCCATGGCGGCATGTTTACTACAATCAACTTTAATCTCTCTGTGCTCTAATACCACAAATGATGTAGGAAATCAATCGTTTTGAGAAATCTCAAACAATCAGCCCACGTTTGCTATTCCTTTATAGTCCAACCTTCCTCAACGCTACTTTGATTTCCTTTATAAAAGTCGAACACTGGTATTTATCCTTTATTATAGGACCGCTCATGATTATCCTTAGATCACAACATAAATGATAAAAGTTCCATATTAAATCACATAATCACAATCGCTATAGTTTCAGGCCCTTTTTCCTTTGTAATGAAATATTGGGATGCGATGTATTGCAATCGTATATCGCACTATCTCTACGACCGGGGTCCAATAACACACGAAGGTTTTCAGCGATGCGATATTTCGGCGATTTCACTTCGCAACTTCTTAAGGCCTATGGTCCGACCACACACCGTTGTTTTACTGTGATGTGATATTACAGTGATCACTCGTTGCAAAACTTCAAGGCCTGAGGTCTTCCCCCTTACAAACAAATATTGCGATGTGATACGGGATGATCCAACAATCGGCGGGGTTTCGCACCGTTGGTTGGAACTTAGATCAATGACTGGAATTTTAAGCGGCTTTGTTGGAGAGGTAAATCCCCTCTATGGATAGAGGTGATCCCTACTAGCCCAGACCAACAATCAATCAATGCTACTCTGCAAGTTCCTAGTTGCAATTAAAAAGTGGGTAAGGAACACCTACTTGGATTCCAGCGCTATTTGTTTGATGAAGAGATGCCGCTCTCACTCCTTCGCTCTCGTCGGTCACGATCCTCCACTATCCTTGTGGATGGACACCTGCACATGCAAAGAGAGAACAAACACAAGCGTGAAATCTAGTAAAAGCAACTATACATCAGTCAGAAAGGATGTAATTCACATTAACCATTACAAGATAAATGAGAATGTAACCATAACAGTAGTCATCTATCTTTTATTAATAAAAAACAGAGAAAGGTACAACCAATGTTCTGACGCTGAGTCCTTCTCAAGAGGGTCCAGCCAGTAAGTCTCATAAGCATTCACCCTTGGAGGTAGATCTCCCAAGACAAACAACTCTCTCTCTCACACAAGGCAACAAGACTTCACAACCTTCCTTAAGCTCTTTAGCAATCCACACTTTAACACACCAACTGCCTATTAGGAGCAGCACTAAATACACTATGAATTCCTCTATGTCAAAAACTATATCCAAAAACTAGCTGCTCATGGCAATGGTAGAGGCTT